>JAPXFY010001228.1:7500-22500 GCA_030674185.1 Monoplex corrugatus | reverse complement strand
CAGATGAAAATGTGGAGAGGTCGATAGATTTGAGATTGCGTCGAGTCACTGTGCGCATGGTACGGGAAGGAGGAGAAATGTCGAGAGAACAGAGAATTGCAGAGTGGTCAGATGGAAGGGCTGAAGTTAGACGGGTAGAAAGAACTAAGCAGTTGTCAGTAGCGGAATTGTGATGATCACGAGAAATGATCCAGTCAAGAATGTGACCTTTTTGATGGGTTGGTTCAGAAATGTGTTGAGTCATATTGTGATTGGACAGAGAGTTGATGATATGTCTTGTGTCATAACGGTGAGTGTTGTCATAGTGGACATTGATATCACCTAGAATGATGAGATTTCCAGGTAAGAGGCAGTAGTGGTCAAGCAATTGGTCAAAGTCAGAGAGAAACATGGATGTGGTGAGTTTGTTGGCAGAGCTAGGTGGGGGTCGATAGACACAGGAGAAGGTGATGGGGTGAGGGGTGGATTGGAAGGATACTTCAACGTGCTCGAAAGAAGGATGGGAGAAAGGCAGAGACTGCGAGAAAGATAGGCGGGAATGGAGTGAGTCGTTGTAGAGGATGGCGATACCGCCACCTCGGGATGAGCGATGGAAAGAAGCAAGCCTGTAACCACTCGGAGTGAGGCTAGCAAGTATAGGTTCGTGACCAAGGGGGTTAAGCCATGTCTCCGTGATAAAAGCAATGTCAACATGCTCATCTGCGACAAAGTCAGCAATAACATCGGCTTTGTCACCAGTGCATGCCGACTGAGCATTAAAAAGGCATAGTTTCAGCCTATCACAGTCATATGGTGGCGGCTGAGGTGGCGACGAAGGCGGCACCAACGGGACAGAAGGCGAGAGCGGCACCGGCGGGACAGAAGGCGAAGGCGGCACCATCAGGACAGAAGGCGAAGGCGAAGACGGCAGAGGAGGAGACAAAGCTTGCAGCAGCGAGGTCAAGGGCAGGGGCAGTGGAGGAGAAGAAGAAGCAGGAGACGAAAAGTGGCGTCGGGCAGGAGGCAGGTTGTGCCAAAGACGGTGGAGACGTCCACCACGACAGGATCGCGCAGTGCGGGGCTTGCTACACAGCCCACATGTACGTATGCGCTGGTAGACGCCTCCACCGAGGTAGCATTTGCTGTGTTTAAAAAGTGTCAGTCCAATTTGTTTTATAAAAGACGGGTCCATAATTGCGAGCCAGGCAGGAGAGGAAGACACTTGCAGGTTGGTGTGTGGGTTGGTCAGTTCACAACACTAAAATCCAGAGGACGCAGAACACAAAGGTTTGGAAGCTGTAGCGTTGGGCGAACACAGTAGGCTAAGGTGTAAACACAATTCACAGATAAAATGTCCGACTTGAGCGGCTGAATTAAAATGATGAAAAGTAGGTATAAAAACTTTAAAATCGGATTATCTGGTAAAATATTCAAAATTTTAAAAAAATATTTACATCACCGTGTGTCCGGATTTCAAAGCAACAAACATACAAAATTCAATGCATAAAACCAAATAGAACCACGATAAAATCACTGTAAAACACCACACACACTTTTGCTGCCTGCTGGCGCGACATCTACTCACACACAGATCACCACATATCACACAGGTCACCACATATCACGCGGATCACAACAGATCACTACAAGTCACACATATCATGACAGGTTACCACAAATCACCACAGACATGGAGCTCTTAACATTCTTCTTAAAAACCATATTTGAGCTGCCTCAATCTTGTTCTGACTTTGTGTGTTGACTGATCACGCTTCACATCCGTACAACATTATTGGTTCTATGTAACAACGAATAACTCTTTTCTCAATGTTAATTGATAGGCATTTGTTGGTAACAATGCTTTTGAGCATGCATTATTTTAAAATTAGTCAGTAACATGATTTGATTGATCTGTCTGTGTGTTGTTTTAATTAGTTGTTAATTGGTAGGCATTTGTTGGTAAGAACGTGTCTGAGCATGTATTATTTTAAGAATATTCAGTGACATGATTTGATTGATCTGTATGCGTGTTGTCTTAATGACTAGATGGTGAAACGGGAGAAAATCCAACATCATCATCAGCAACAGGACTCAGTACTGGGCCTGCAATGGGTATTGCAGTGGCTGTATTGTTTGTGGTGCTGGTGGTTGCCCTGGCTGTGTTTATAGTGTGGCTCAGGCGTCGTCACTGGACCTTGCCTTGTGCTAACTGTAAATATTTCATATGTGTTGCTTTATATGTGTGGGTGTGGCAGATTGTGTTTGTTAATCTGCTGTGTTGTGACGTGTGTGTGTGTGAGTGAGTGTGTGTGTGTGTGTGTGTGTGTGTGTGTGTGTGTGTGTGTGTGTGTGTGTGTGTGTGTGTGTGTGTGTGTACATGTATATGTGTGTTTGTATGTGTGCATCTGTGCATGTGTATGTTTATATATATATATATGTGTGTGTGTGTGCTATGTGAGTATGTGTGTGTGTGTGTGTGTGTGTGTGTGGTGTGTGTGTGTGCATGTGTGTGTGTGTGTGTGTGTGTGTGCGTGCATAAGTGTGTGCATATGTGGTGTATGAATCTGTGTGCGTGTCAGTTTGCGAACGTGTGATATTGTGTGTGTGTGTGTGCTGTGCATGTGTGTGCGTGCATGCGTGCGTGCATGCGTGTGTGTGTGTGTGTCTGTGTCTGTGTCTGTGATGATGAATAAAGAGAAGAATTATAAAGACCCAAAAGAATCTAACATAACAATCAGCACCACAAAACAAAAAGCAACTTAAACAGTTCCTCCAAAAACATTGTAGTTTAAAAGACTAAAGTAAAAAATAAAACAAAAACATAGTAATAAAACGTTGATAACAATACATTAGACATAATAAAAAATGAATGAATCAGTTAATGACTGTCTCAATATAAAATACATACAAGCATGATGTAAAATGACATATGATCTAAATAACGTCAGATGTAAAATACTACGACAAGACAATGTTTTAGATGTCCAAATACAAATAAAGATATGCTAGATGTCAAATCTACACAAATGTTTTAGATGTCTAAACTAACAATGATGAGTATGGACGTTGTTATCACTACAAAATGATGTTAGATCTAAATACAATGAGATTAATACTACAAAAGATATGTCTTAGATTCTAATACTACTAACTTAAGTTGATGATCTCAGATGCCTAATGGTACACAACGATAATGTTTTAATGTCTAATACTACAAGATAGATATACCAAGATGATGTTACTCATAAGATGATGCTTAATGCTAATCTACACAAGGACGATGTATTATACTACATAAAGATGATGTTTTAGATGTCTAATATCACACAACGATGATATACCAGATGTCTAATGTTACATAAAGATGATGTCTTAGATATGTAATACTACACAGCAATGGTATCTTAGATGTCTAATGCATCAGAAAGATGTCTCTTAGATATGTAATAATACACAACGATGATGTCTTAGATGTCTAACAGAGCACAATCATGATGTCTTAGACGTCGAACACTACGTAAATATGACGTCTTATATGACTAATACTATACAAAGACGATGTGTTAGATGTTTAGTACTAAACGTAAACGATGTTTCAAGTGCTACACGCTGATGATAGAATCAATAAAACAGAACACACAAAGGAAGAATATCAAGTGGAAGGGATGTAATTTTTTTATCTTGACATTGTAGACAGGTCGTCAGTGTTATGATTCAGCAAATCAAAAGTACTACATGAGTTCACCAAACATCAGAAATAAGCAAAGTTTGCTTGAACAGAAATTGAAGTGAGGTCAGGTTATACATGACTTTACCTCAAACAGCCTGTTATGACATATGTTTCAATGACAACTACACACACGGACGCTATAAAAGGCAACCACACCGTTCGTGACTTGGATCATCCCGACCCAAATAGGAACGATGCCTGTCACTAAGTATTGGTAACCAGGCTCTGAAAGAACACATGAATCAAATTTAGTAAGTATTCATCCACAAAAACTGAGGCACGTTTTCCAAGTTGTCTTTTTCACAAAAGGTCATGACATGGATGCACAGGAATACAAAAAAAAAGCAATCCCACTTCCCCATGCTGAATGTCAAAGGAACCATCTTTTTCAAACGTTGAGTGCTAAAGTCCTTGGGGCAAACTTGAACAAAAGAACAAAGCTCTGGATTGACTGTTTCTTCTCAAAATCTCCATCAGTTAGAGATGGTTTTAAGTAGAGATCTTCTCAAAGTGGAAACCTTCAAATAGAGGCATTCTTCAAGTGCAGACTTTTCCAGTGAAGTCATTCTTAAAGTGGAGACCTGCAAATGAGGATCTTCATCAAGCTGAGCCTTCTTTAAGGTAAATGTTATTTAACAGACCTTCTTCAATGACAGACCTTCAATTGCAGACAAAGGTGGAGACCTTCAAGTGGAGACCTTCAAATGGAGATCTTGTTAAGTAGACACGTTATTTAAGTTCACGCATTTTTCAAGAGCAGGCCTCCATGTGGAGATCTTAAAGTTGATACTTTACATATACATGTAACTGGGGATCTTTTCTTACTGCACATGTATTTTTAAATGCAGACCTTCTTCAAGTGCAGATCTTCGTCCAGTTCAGATCTTCTTCAAGTGCAGACCTTCTTCAAGTGCGAACCTTCTTTGAGTGCAGACTTTCTTCAAGCGCAGATGTTCTTTAAATGGATATCTTTTGGAATTGCAGACCTTCAAGTGCAGAACTTCTTCAAAAGTTCTTGAACGAATATCTTCTTCAAGTGCAGACCTTCTTCAAACGGATATCTTTTTGAAGCGGAGACTTTCTTCAAATGGATATCGTCTTCAAACGGACGTCTTCTTCAATTGCAAACCTTTCTAAAGTGCTGACATTCTTCACGTGGAATATTATTCATTGTCCTCCAACGATTCAGACTGTCTCAGGTCACATGATGTGAATCCTTCTATACTGAACAATGAATACTGTTACTGATCTATGGGTATTGCTGTACTGAGCAGTGCTATTGCCATACTGATCGTTGAGTACTGCTGTACTTGAAATTTATACTGCTGTAGTGAGTGCTGAGTACTGCTCCTCTGAATAGTGGGTGCTGCACTACTGAGCAATAAGTGATTTGATGCTGAGCAGTGAATTAACTCTAATGAGCGATCAGCAGAGTTCTATCAACAGCTATCAAACAGTACTCAAGCCACGTTTTATTGGACATAGTATTCATTGTCGGATGACACAGAACTGTTTGTGCCTGAAGAGAGCATTGACAAAGAACTCCACCTGAAGAAGGTGTTGACAATGATGTCCACCTGAAGAAGGTGTTGACACCGAACTCCACCTGAAGAAGGTGTTGACACCGAACTCCACCTGAAGAAGGTGTTGACACCGAACTCCACCTTAAAAAGGTTTGGACACTGAACTCTGCATGAAAGTGTTGCACAGAACTCTACCTGCTGATGGTGTTGACACTGAACTCCATGTGAAGAAGGTGTGGACACTTAAGTTTACCGGAAAAAAAGGTGTTGACACTGAATTTTCTTTTTAAAGTCAAAACATTTTTCCTTAAAGACAGCAGCATTGCTTTCTAGTGGACCTGTCTTGCAGCCAGTCCTTTATACTCTACACACACAGAACACCACCTGAAAGAGGTTTCACACTGAACTCTGAATAACGTGTATTACGTAAACACACACACACACACACACACACACACACACACACACACACACACACACACACACACACACACACACAGACGCAGACGCAGACGCACGTACACCAGCACACACACACACACACACACACACACACACACACACACACACACACACACACACACACACACATATATATATATATATATGTACATATTATACATGTATGTATATACACATTATACATATATATATACATATATATATATATATATATATATATATTATATATGCATACATAAATGTATGTGTGGTTGTGTGTGCGTGTGGTTTTATACATGAGTGTTTGTGTTTGTGTGTGTACGTGTGTCTTTGTGTGCACGTGTGTCTGTGTGCGGTGGTCTGCTTGATAAAGGTTATCATTACCTCAGCGAGTGTGTTTGTATCATTATGTGTTTCTGACTCTGTCTGAGTCTGCGTCTGCGTCTGCGTCTGCGTCTGCGTGTGTGTGTGTGTTGTGTGTGTGTGTGTGTGTGTGTGTGTGTGTGTGTGTGTGTGGTGTCTATCTATCTATCTATCTATCTATCTATATATCTATCTATCTATCTATCTATCTATCTATCTATCTATCTATCTATCTACCTCTCTCTCTCCTCTCTCTCTCTCTCTCTCTCTCTCTCTCTCTATATATATATATATATATATATTGTGTGTGTGTGTGTGTGTGTGTGTGTGTGTGTGTGTGTGTGTGTGCACATGTGAGTTTGTGATTTGTGGGTGTTAGTGTTAATTTGTGTGTTAGTGTTTTGTGTGTTTGTGTGTGCGCTTATGCGTATGTGTGTGTATATGCACACGTGCGTGCGCGCCCGTGTGTGTTGTTCTGTATGCCTGCATGCGTATTTATGTCCGTGTGTGTGTGTGTGTGTGTGTGTGTGTGTGTGGTTGTGTGTGTGTTTGTGTGTTTGTGTTTGTATTAGGTGTGCATTTATGTCTATCAGTTTGAATGTTCACAACACACACATTTTGCCCGCGCAAATTTGAAAAAGAGCTGGTTTATGAGTTTAGATTAAGCCAAATTTTACAGCGAGTTATGTTGCTAATTTTATCCTTTTTGTTGTTTTTCAGCATCCAGTCAAATAGAAGAACATGAAAGGTTTGTCTGACAGTCATAGATAATGAATGAATAATGAATGAATGAATGAATGGACGAATGAATGAATGAATGAATGAATGAATGAATGATGAACGAATGAATGAATGAATAATTAAGCAAACAGATAAATGAACATGTTAATTCTGAAGAATGTATGAGCTGTAATACTAGTACTACGAGGTGGAATGCATTGCTGACAAGACAACATGGGGACGACAGCAGTCCATGCAGGGCATTATTAAATTTCAACAGCGTAGAACAGCTCTTACTCAACAGAAGAAGGGCTGCCAATAGCAGATTTCATGGCAACATGACACATTCACATGCAGTGCATGTGAAAGAACATGTGCCTCTAGGATTGGTCCTGTATCCTGCATGCAGACCTCATACCAGGCCCTGAAGATCAGTACACTTACTCATGTATCGGACTGATGGGAGAATCCATCAGTGTTGCAGTAGTGGTGGTAGTGGCTGTAGTAATAGTCTGAATAATAGTCATGGCAGCATAAGAATGGTAGCGACAGTGGAAAATACACATGTAGTAGTGGTGCTTTGCTGATAGTAGTAATGATAGTAGTATTAGATTTGATTTTATCAAGATTTTGCGCTATATAAATAAAATATATTATTATTATTATTAGTATTTGTAGTCACATTAATCATGCAATGTTTGTGGAAGTAGTACACAAAATAGTGATGCTGGATATCATATCATGAGTAATAGCAGCAATAATAATTATAGTAGTAGTAGTAATAGTAAAGTAGTAATAACAGTAGTGGTGGTATTAGTAGTTGTAATATTAGCAGTGTTTATAGCAGTAGTTGGTGTCGTAGTACTTATTCCATGTTTCAGCCAAAGTTTGCTTGCATTTGCTCTCTCTCTCACTCTGTCTGCCTGTCTCTTTGTCTGTCTGTCAGTCTGTCTGTCTGACTGTCTGTCTCTCTTTTCTTTTTCCCCTTTCTCCCTCAACACTGAACCAAACAAAAACTTTTCATAATACCTACATCCAATCCCAAGCAACATGCATCAACAGTTTGGGATGATTACAGTTCTTACACAGGAAAGCAAGAAGACCTGTAGTAATAGACAGCTCCTTATCACAGACCAAATATACCACAAAAAAGCAAACAAACAAATAAAAAACAAACAAACAATACAAAAACAATCAAAACAAACAAAACAAAAAAGGAACAAACAACAACAGCAGCAACAACAACAAAAACCGGACACATCACTGAAAAGCCACTTTCATTTAACAAAAGGACACAGATGATCGAAACTGTGCATGGATCTACCTGCAAACACTTATAGGAATTATCTATCCCATGTCAAATATACTACGTAAATCCCAGAAACAACCTTAATGTGTGTGTGTGTGTGTGTGTGTGTGTGTGTGTGTGTGTGTGTGTGAGTGTGTGTGTGTGTGTGTGTTTGTATGTCTGTGTGTATGTGTGTCTGTGTGTCCATGCACAGAGAGGTCACCAGTCCAACCCAAAGCGACCAGAACATGGATCAGTCAGCCAGTGAACACTATGAGATACAGGACATTGCTGCTACAGGTAATGTACAGATAGTGTCACTGTCTTTTGGTTCTATTTCTACATCAAACCACACGATAGTCTGTGATGATTTATTGTATCATTGGGTATTAATGAAATCACACCACATAACTTTCTAAAAAGGTGGCAACTGCAGAAGAGCATTCTGGAATCATGCCTGGATGTAGTCCAGCCCTCTCAAAGCATACGGGAGTTTTTACTTCAGGGAGGTTTCTCCACTGAAGATATATTACACTAGAATTGTCCAAATACCTTTGAATAGCTCTTCAAAATGATAACATCAACAACCAATGGATGATAGCTGATAGAGTGTACAATCTAAAAAAGCAGAAGTTGAATGACATCAGCCAGTTCAGATCAATATTTTTCCTGAACGTCGAAGGGAAAATCTTGCCAGCTAGGATGACTGAATATCTCGTACAGAATGAGTACCTGGATTTGTCAGTACAGAAAGGAGGCATCCCAGGAGTGTCTAGGTCTGTAGAGCATGCCACGATAAGTTGGGAAGCAATCTAAATAGATAAGAGAGAGAGAGAGAGAAGAGAAAGAGAGAGAAGAGAGAGAGAGAGAGAGAGAGAGAGAGAGAGAGAGAGAGAGAAAGAGAGAGAGAGAGCATACACCGACATGATGTAGCTCGATCTGGAAAATGCATATGAATCAGTTCTGCGCAAGATGATTCAGTTGGTTCTGGAATTGCATCTTATCTTGAAGAACATCCGGGAATTGCTGAAGAAGTACTTCCATGGCATCTTATTATGGTTCTTCACAAAGGAATAAACAACAGTATTGATCATTCTAGAAGCTGGCATAGCAATGGACCATGCGATGTCTCCAACACACACAGTATTCTGTGTGATGACTCTTTGAGAATTGACTTCATCACAAAACACAACATTCTGCGATGATTTATTGGTTCACTGGGTATTGATTAAAGCACACAAGACACAATGCTGTGACAGTTCATTTTTTCATCTAAGTACTGACCAAATCACACTATACTATGCTCTGTGATGATTCGTTATGTGTTGATTAAATAACGTTACACATTCTGTAACGATTCAGTGGTTTATTACATATTGATGAGATTACACAACACAATATTCTTTGAGGCACTGATGTGTCCTATTACCCCTTTGTTTATCATCTGTATTGACAAGATTGCAAACGAAACCAACCCAGAAGGCCTAAATGAACTGCTGTTTGCCATCGACACTTCAAGAGCATACTGCCAGTTTAAACACTATATGTCAATAGACTGACATGAAGGTCAGCATTAAGAGGGCAGAAGCAATACAAGATTACAGAATATAAGGCAACCACAATGTTGACCTTAATGATAGCAGTTTCAAACGAGAAAGTGATTTCAAATACCTTGGCAGAATATTCACTGAAAATGGATTACTAACAATAAAAGAAAGATCCAGAGTGCAGAAGGCTAAAAACATAATTTTCCAGCTTTCCCCACTCCTGAACCATTGCATTATCCGAGCTGAGACCAAAGCTAAGCTGATCAATTCCATCTTCGTTCCCACACGCACCTTAACCAAGTGAGCCACTGAAGCCACTTTTAAGACTAAACACATACAATGTAATATAAGATACAAAACCAATACACTAGGTAGGACCTCAGGATTTGGCCAGCTCGTGGGTTTATGTGCAGGCTGAAAGCTTATGCCATGATCACGTTAGAGCTTCACCATTTAACGGCACCAGTGGTGTCATGGGTATGAAATTCAGTCTGAGTGCTGAGACGTCATCTTGAAAATTGAAACTGAAACTGAACCCACATTCGTTCAAATCTGGACCCTGAAAAAGACTCTTGAACGCAAAATAAACAATTGATTTGAAACAATGGGATCAGCAAAACAGTCGGGCCAACAACACATCCACCATTACATTCAACAACAGAGAATCAGATGGTCCAGGCACCTTGCAATATTTCCCATATACCACCAGAAGTCGACCAAGGAAGACGCGTGATAATAGATTCAAAGAAACTGATCTGACATGGCATCTCCTGTGTCCAGGCAATCCAGTTCACAGCAGCCCAACGAATATTTCTTCATGCAACACCCCCGACAGATTAAGCAAAAGAATTCAGAAACACTAAGAAAAACAAAACAAAAAATCCCACAAATCAACTTTTTTACATTGAGGCACAGAGGTGATTTACACAACACTTGATCTGTTCATATGTACATTGGTTGATGGAGTGGTTTTGTTTTCACTGATAAGTAGTAAGTTATTGTGTTGTTATCAGCGTTTGTCTGACATATGTACATCATGGTGGATATAGAGTATTTGCTTAAACATTCTAATAATTGTCATTTGTGTGGACATCAAACCGTTTCATACCAGACCTCATTGGTGTAGAGATACAGCACCTGTCTTCCAATCTGACTGTTCAGATTTGCAGAGATGCAAATGTTGACAGTTTTAAATGGTGAACGTGATCATGGCATAAGACTTCAGCCTGCACATAAACCCACGAGCTGGCCAAATCCTGAGGTCCTACCTAGTGTATTGGTTTTGTATCTTATATTACATCATATGTAGATGCGCAGATTTATATATGTTTATGCATATGCTTAAATCTGTGTATATAAAACCTGAAAAATCAGGTCGCTGCCATCACACCTCAGGTTTATGAGTCATAACAGAACTAAAATATTTTTGGTGTCATTCCTTGTTTGACTGAATTCCTGTATTTGGTTGTGAGTGATTTCGATACTAAAGTGATTGATGGTTTCATTGTCAACTTTCACACCCTTGGTTATCCGTCTGTGTGTATGTCACGATGTGACCTGTGACATTGTCAACATGACGATAAACTTCCATTCATGCATGACACGCCTCTACGGGTGAAAAGTGACATTTGTGTTATTTGTTGAAAAACAGATGGAACATTATCAAACAGGTATTCATGCAAGTGTGGTTTCTCATGAAAACTATCATTACTGAGAAATTTTACATTTGAATAGGAGTACAAACGGTGATATTCGTTTTATTTGTTGACTTCTGACATTAGTACTTGCGTCATCAGGTGATTCTGACAAGGGAACTAACTACGAACAGCTCAGACTGCACGAGATAGGACTGAAGTCTGTCTACTCTGAACTGTCTCCTTACGTGATCGCTGGGAGTGATGCTGCCACTCCTGTTCAAGGTAAGCATTGATATATTATTGACTGTCCAAACCTGTTTAAGGTAAAATCATTGATTTTATTTATGACTCATCCCTACCTATTCTATATAAAATTACAGATTCATCGTTGATGTGAAAAATTGTTCAAGATGAGATAAGTAGCTTGTTAATGGCTTATCCCCACCTACTCTGCAAAAAATGGTCTTATTAATGTTTTATTTACCTAAGCTGTTCAAGGTGATATCATGAGTTAGTGTTGGCTTATAGCTTAATGTGTGCTGACACCTGTCAGTGTTCAATGAACAAGGACACTTGGTCATAGGACCCATTGCTCAAAGCAGGATACACTAGATTTCTCACGACCTGTACACAGGTATCGACTAGCAATTGGACATTTGTATAAAATTCTGTCTACTAGAATAATTCCAAACGCTCTCAGCCTTCATGTGCAAGTGATGCTAATAATTGTCATTTGTGTGGACATCAAGCCGTTTCATACCAGACCTCATTGGTGTAGAGATACAGCACCTGTCTTCCAATCTGACTGTTCAGATTTGCAGAGATGCAAATGTTGTTGACAAAATTTTGTGTGTATGACTTCCAGTCCACCCCACCTATAACTGGGTACCCGACTATTTTCAGAGTGGGGGTAGGTATAACAGGAAGGGAAAGGAGATGGGTATTGTACTGTAATGCTGGTCTGAATATAGTTTCAAGCCTCTACCACCTCACTCCTCTGCAGACTAAGGGTCACGGGTCAACAATTTTTACCTGTGCATTTCATTTTTCATGGTTTGCGATAGGAAACGAAATCAGACAGTTGAGTCGTACTCGAATCAGTGTGTAATATTCTCATATAGTGTGTGCTGATAAAGACAAGCAAAATGTAAGGAGAGTATTGACCAGAAAAAGTGCATCAATGTGCTGTTTGTTTGTATGGTTGTTTAGTTGCTTGCTAATTCGTTTGTTTAGAAGTAAAATTTTGATTTGGAAATCATGATTGATGTTAAGTCATTGTTATCAAAACATTTTATTGACAGCAAGCCTTATGAAAAGATAAAGCCTGAAATCAATTCTTTTGTTGTAAACTTGGAGTTCTTTGTAATAAATTACATCTAAATAGTCTGTGCCCACATAATGTTTAACCATCCAAAAACAACACTTTCATGTTAACAATCATAGTTCATGGTGAAACCTTTGTCATACATATTGTTTACTTGAAGACAGTTTTCAGAATTAGAAATATGCTGCGCGCTGTGAATTAAGTCATAACAAATTGACTCGTTGACTGGCATAAGAGTTTGCTTTGTGACATTTCGCACTTACTTTTCATTAGATCACAACTTACTGTTTCGTTAAGTGATTTATGATTTTGTTTTTCAATACTCCAGACAGTTTCTGTTAAATCTTCATTGGCCGAATTTTATAACTGACGTATGGAATTGTGATTTAACATTGCAGGCCCAGTTTATCAGAACACTAAGTCAAGCAAAACAACAACGTAGGACAATGTGCAGGGTGATGGTTCCTGAGCGACTTTAAGAATGGTTTTACGTACAGACATGTCTCGTGTTCATGTGGGTATCAGCAACAGTGTTGGTTGTGATTTATGTTATAATATATTTCTCGTAGTTTGTGTGTATCAAACACATTAGTGATTGTAATTAATGTGTTAAATCATTTCTAATATTTCAGAATGTATCAACAGTTTTTTTTTTATTGTGATTATGTATAATACAGTTCCTGTATTAGTGTGCTTACAAACGCAGTCTTGATTGTAGTTTATGTATTAATACATTTCTCATATAAGTATGCATCAGATGCATTCTTGATTGTCATCTATGTTTTTATACATTCCTCATGTTAGTGTGCATGTTAGATGCTTTTTCGATTGTGATTGATGTGGTTATACATTTCTCATACAAGTGTGTTTATCAGACGCATTTATAATTGTGTATTATGTATCATTACGTTTTTTCATATTCATGTGGGTATAAACAGAATTGCTTATTGTGATTTAAGTATCAATCTATTTCTTATAATTTATTTGTATGCATGCATATCAGAAATATTGTTGACTGTGACTGATATATCTATTTGTCATATTTGTGTATGTGTATCTGATGCGTTGTTAATTATGATTGATATATTATGCACATTTCTCATAATTAATGCGTATGAATGCATTGTTGATGTGATTTTTGTTTCAAATACATTCTTATATTTCAGTATGTCAGATGTATTGTTCATTATGGTTTAAAATATTCATACGTTTGTCAGGTCTGATGTGTATCAGATGAATTGTTGATTTGATTTATGTACTGATACATTTTTCATATCTGTGTGTATATCACATGTATTGTTGTTTGTGACTAATATATTTATACATTTTTCACATATGTCTGTATCAGATGAAGTGTTGATTTTGATTTATGTACTGATACATTTTTCTTATCTGTGTGTATATCACATGTATTGTTGATTGTGACTAATATATTTATACATTTTTCACATATGTCTGTATCAGATGAAGTGTTGATTTTGATTTATGTATTGTTATATTTTTTCCTATTTGCGTCTGTATTAAATGCGTGTGTGATTGTGATTAACATGTTTATACGTTTGTCATATTCATGCGTATGGCATGCATTGTTGATAGCACTTTATGCATCAGTATATTTCTGTGTGCATCAAATCATGTTTTTGTGTGTAACAGAATCCTCATTGATTGCGATTTGTGCATTGACACATGTTTTTGTCTGATGCACATTTCATTGAGAATTGTCATTATAGATTTGTGTGATGAGAATACGCAAAATAGATTTGCCAGAACATTTTGTACATACAGGTTATGCATACTTATCACCTTTGCACAGAGAAGTTATGCATACATATCACCTTTGTGCACAGGTGCTGTATAAGAGCTAAGATATAATAAACTTGAGCGATCTAAATGTGTGGCCTTGAGTATGAGAGAGAGAGCAAGAAAACAGTCATCTTGACAAACTAGAATTATCTCCTTGTGCCAGAAGGAGTGTTTGTGTTTCTGGTCACGTAGCATTAATAATAGTATGATTTTGTATCATTAATATGATTGATACAAAATCATACTATTATTAATGCTACATATGAAAACTTTCTAAAGGTGAAAAAGTATAACAGGAATATAATCAATAACAACAATAGTGATAAATGAGTGTCGAGTGTCTCAATGAAACATGAAAACACCCAACATGCACGCCCTTCAAAGATAGAGTACGCAGATTGTGAAGCTATGTTCCACTTGCATATTGTGGGTAAAACAACATGCATACACATATCTGAGAAAGTCGAAACGCCAAACAGTAAAAGACAAAAACAGAGGCAAAACTTAAAAGAAAACAAGAAACAAACACTCATGATATAAAAAACAACCGTGACTGCCCGCGCCCAAGCAAACAGGAACCAGAAGAACAAGAAAACCAATGCAAGCGTGTATTCAACAAAACAAGACAGGACAAGCGCAAATTTT
>JAPXFY010001228.1:2500-5000 GCA_030674185.1 Monoplex corrugatus | reverse complement strand
CGTTGATACAGTGACTTGAACACAGTTGTACATCATGTTCTAAGTGTGATGTAATGGCATATACAGCATTGTACATCATGTTTTAATATTGATACAGTAAACTATACACTGTTGTACAATATGTGGTAACGGTGATAAAGTGATTTGTGTGCATTTTCGTACAGGATGTTTCACTACATAGAAACTTGTACACTGTTGTATATCATGTTTTCACAGTGATGTAGTGATTTGGTTTGTGTGATACATCATGTTTTAACATTGACTCTTCACTTGTATTCCACACAGAAATATTTAACGCCTCATTTAATCGTATATGGTACAGATATGTTTCAGAGGTGATTCATTTACTTGTACAAGTACAGTAGTGTTTAGAAATGTTTAAACGACTCAGTTATTTGTATATATGCTTTGGTGGCTCGTTTTCTTGTATACCATACATAAATATTCTAACAACACATTCACTTGTATAAGTCATTTATTTGTGTATCCTACAGAACTGTTTTAACTGTCATGTCATTCACGATGGATTTCAAGTCCGGCAATATATTGTGTCTGCTGCTCTGTCTTGGGTCTGTGTCAGGTAAGTGTGTTTTGATTTTAACAGAATGGACCATTGTTTGGTATTGCTGTGGTGCTGAGTAGTGATAGTGGTGGTGGAGTAGAGTGTGTATATATATGTGAGTGTGTGTGAGTATGGATGTGTATATACGTTTGTGTGTGTAAGTACGCACATGTGTATATATGTACATGTGCGCAGATGACGCAAGGACGAGAAGAAGAATAAAGGAAGACCCAAAATTGCTTCCTTATAGACCCCTTTAAGTTCGCCAGGAAACTGTTTGAGCAGACCAGATCCTGAACTTTTACTGTGCACATAAAATAATTGAACAGCATCTCAGGAAAATACAATGTGATCCTCAAAACAATGCATTTTTCTTGAAAGTCCAGGGTCTGTTTCAGCATGCAAAGCCAGGGAAAATGTTAAATGACAATCCACTATCATTGATAACGTTAGAAAATAATTTAAAAAGCCAAAAATGTGGTTAGTGCAACAGACTTCCAGCTAGAAGGTTGTGGGTTTGAATCCTCATCAGTCCCTTCATAAATCATTGTGGGATGTTTTTTTTACTCTAACTGGCTCCTACCCAGAGTTGGGCACACTATGGGCTCATTGGGAAGACTGGGACCAAAACAATCCGGATATAGTCCACAAGGCCAACAGTGGCAATAATCAACGTGGAAAAGTGCACACCAAAGAATCTCAGATAAAAGAGAATGACAAGTTACTTTCTAAATAGGCTATACTGTCAGAAGTTTTTATCGTTAGTGCTGGAAATGTAGATTGGGATGTTTACAGCAGATACTTAGACGTGTTTGTGACCTCATGTGACAAAAACGAGTTTAGAGTGTAAAGGTCGAAGCTAGTTCATTGTAGAATGTTTGCACCCAAACGATTCCATATGCACTCCAGCCAAATCTCACAGTTATTGTCCAGCAGATTCTTGAACCTTCACGCAACTATCCATTTACAAGGTCTTGAAATGGGGAGGAAATGTTTGGGAATGGGACCTGTGAGACACGAGCCTTCACCACTAGAATGATTGGAGCAGTGACGATATTAGCAAAAAGACCATTTTATATGTGTAGGCCGGGGACTGAACTCGAGATGTCAGATCTTGAGTCCATGGCTCTGGCAACAGAGGCCACCCGCCTGCTATAAACAAAATAACTGGTGTGGACGATAGATAAGACAGAAACTGTTCTATGATATTCTGTGTTAAGGATGGAGAATGTTTCTATTATTCAACCCCCCTGTCTTTGTGTGTGTGTGTGTGTGTGTGTGTGTGTGTGTGTGTGTGTGTGTGTGTGTGTGTGTGTGTGTGTGTGTGTGTGTGTGTGTTGTGTGTGGAGGTGGTGTTTATGTACTTATTAAAATGCTCCTGCTATCGCTGCTTTCCATTGTCACTGTTGTCCCCGAGCCAACCAGAGCTTATGGGGCTGTGTATCGTGTTGTCCTGATGTTAGTTTGTTTGATGTGGTTGTGTAGTCAGTTCGTGCTGTGGGATTGGATGTGTTTTCATCTATTTCCAAGAGGTTCTTCTTGACCCTGCCGATAGACATATACATGTCACCATAATGTGGCCTGAGTTGTTCTAATGACATACTGACACTAGGACAGACATAGACTCTATACGCTAAACAGGACCTGAGGCCTTCCCGGCACACTGGGCTTTTGTGGAGGGTTATGACTTATGCCATGACCTTTTGTGATCTTCTCTACCACATGGCATCAGTGGAGTCAGTGCATGTGAGTTGTATTTCTGATCGTGGAGACGCTGTTACAAAAAACAAACTAAAACACACACAAAACACACATCAAACATACACACACACACACACACATACACGTGCGCACACACACGTGTAGGTGGTAGAGGAATCATTACAAGCATGAAGATTTCCATTAAAATCATTGTTGATAATAAAACCAATGTCAACA
>JAPXFY010001227.1:12500-35000 GCA_030674185.1 Monoplex corrugatus | reverse complement strand
CCGAACCCGAGACCCGATACCCGTTCCCGTTCACGTTCCCGTACCCGTATAACACGTTCCCGACTCACGTAACCCTATTCCCGAATCTCCGTATTCCCGATATCCCGAACCCGTTCCCTGGAACCGTATCCCGTACACGATCCAGATACCCGATTCCCGTAACCCGTAGACCGTTCCCGTAGACCCGAAACCCGATACCGATCCCGAACACGAAATATCACCGTACACGAACCGACCCGATACCCGTACCACGTTTATCCCGTATACCCGTATCCCGTAACCCCGAACCCGACCCGTCCCGATTCCCGAACCCGTAAACAGCATTATCCCGAATACCCGTTACCGTACCCGAACCCGATACCCCTAACCCGATACCAGAACCCGAACCCTATCCCGAACCCGTGACCGTTTCCCGAACCGATTACCCGAACCCGATTCCGCTTTACCCGATACCCGAACCGATATCCCGATCCCGTAAATCCCGACAGACCCGTCCCGAACCCAAACCCGGAACCCGAACCCGAACCGTACCCGAACCCCGAACCCTAACACCGATATCCCGTAAGACACAGTTACCCGATTACCCGTTCACGTAACAGTATCAGACTCACGAAATCCCGAACCACGATATCCAGTATCCGATACCCGACCCGATACCCGATACCCGTACCCGATACCTAACCCGAATACTACCCGATAATTCCCGTTACCCTGTTCCCGATACCCGAACCCGTTACCCGTCTCCCGTATACCCGTATCCGATACCTCTAACACGAACCGATACCGTACCCGAACCCGATATTCCGATACCGAACCCGAATCCCGAACCCGTCCCCTGACCCGATCCCCGTACCCGAACCCTGTATCCCGAACCCGTTCCCGTACCCGAACCCCGAACCCGAACCGAGATCCGGAACCCTAATCCACTATAATCACGTAACCCGTAACCCGTACCAGATTGCCGATCCCCAACCCGGAACCCGACCCGAACCCGTAACCAGATTACCTCGAACCCGTACCCGTACCCCGTTCTCCCGAACCGATACCGATTCCGATTCCCGTATATACCCGAGTAATCCTGTACCCGAACCCGATATACCGATCCGTAAGATCCCGAACCCGAACCAGACCGAACCCGACAAGATCCCGTACCAGCTATCACACGAACCCGAACCCGTATATATCCCGATTCCCGATACCCGATCCCGACCCGATCACCGAAACCCCGTAATCCCGTATCCCGTACCCGAACGCCCGATACCGTACCCGATCCCTATCCCGTTCCGTTCCCGTATCCCGATTACCCGATCCCGTAACCCGAACCCGCCCGGACCGACCTAACAGATCCCGTTAACCGATCCCGGTAACCACGATCCCGACCGTCGAATCCCGAACCGGAACCCCTATCCCGATCCCGAACCCGTAAACCGTAATACACGCAACCCGAACCCTAACCCCGTACCCGATTCCCTAACCTAACCCGAAACCGATTCCCACGAACCCGATAAACCGATAACCCTAACCCGTACCCGAATCCGAAGTCCGTACCAGTAACCCGATCCAGTACCCGTTCCGCCGTGATACCGTATCCCGTATCCCGAACCCGTAATACCCGAACCCGATTACCCGTTCCTTCCCGATCCGAACCCGTTTCCCCGAAACCCGAACCGGAGACCCGTACCCCGTTCCCGAACCCGTACCCCGAACCGAACCCGATAGAACCAGATTCCCGTTTCCTCCAGATTCGTAACCAGATTCCCGAATCCGTAAACCCGAACCCGGACCCGATACCATATAACCAGTAATACTTAACCCGAATCCGAACCAGATCCCGATCCCTGAATCCCTAACCCCTACCCGAACCCGATACCGACCCGCAGAAACGCCGAACCCGAACGAACCCGTATCCGAACCCGTATTCAGTTCCCGGTATCCTAACCCGATACCCGTTCCCATACACCCGACCCGAATCCGATTCCCGATACCCGTTTCGTTCCCGATACCCGTAACGATAAGCCGTTACCCGAACACGATAATCCCTATCCTTATCCCTTTCCCGATAATCCCGAACCCTCACCCACGAAACCCGATCCCACGAACCCGTACCGATCCCGTAACCTCCGAACACGAGAACCCGATATACCTGTAACCCGAACCGATCCCGATCCCTGATTCACGAACCCGACCCGAACCCGTATACCCTATCCCGTATACCCTTACCCGATACACCGATCCCGTAACCCCGATCCCGATCCTAACCCGATTACCCGGAATCCCGAACCCGATCCTTAACTACCCGAACCCGAACCCGAAACCGTATACCCGAACCCCGAACCCTTTACCGAACCCTATCCCGTTCCCGAACCCGATCCCGAACCCGAACCGAACCGATCCCGATATCCCGAACCTAACCGAACCCGAACCCTGATACCGTAACCCGATACCCGATATAATCCATATCCCGTATCCCGAACCCGATATACCTAACCCGTTACCCGATCCCGTAACCGAACCCGTAACCCTAACCCGATTCCCGATCCCCCCGAGATAACCCGAACCCGAACCCGAACCTATATACCCTAACCCGAACCCTTGAACCCGTACCTACCCGAACCCGACCGAACCCTAGAGCCACGATCAGATCCCTATCCTTTACCCCGAACCCAAACCCGAACCCTAATCCCAGAACCCGAACCCGACCCAGATAACCCGTACCCGATCCCGAATCACACGATCCCGAACCCGAACCCTTAACCCTTAACCGAACCCGAATACCGATCCCCTATCCTTATCCGAACCGATAACCGTTCCCGTAACCAGAACCCGATCAGATCCGAACCCGTAACCCGAATACCCGTAACCCGTATATCCCGTTCCCGATTCCTCCGATACACCAGATAACCCGCAATCCCAGCGTATACACAACTATTAACCCGATCCGTACCGTACCGCTATCACCGTTCCCCTTAACCCGTACCCGATCCCTGTAACCACGATCCGATACCCGATAACCAGTGTATCCCCGAATCCCGATCCCGATCCCGTAACCCGATCCCAGAATCCCGGACCCGAACCGATTCCCGTTATACCCGAACCGTACCCGATTACCCGTACCCGAACCCGTTAATCCCAAACCGATAGACCCGTTCCGTACGACCCGAACCCGATCCCGAACCGACCCGAACCCGGAACCTCCGTAATCCCGATCCCGATCTCCCGTTCCGAACCCGAATACCCGAATCCGAACCCGAATCCCCGATTCTCCGATCGCGTTCCGAACCGAACCCGATCCTTAGATCCTCCGTTTCCCCGTTTACAAGTTACACGTACACTTTTCCTCGATCCCGAATCGCCCGTATTCCCGAGTCCAGTTACCCGAACCCGATATCCGAAATCCACTATCCCGACCTTTCCCGATTCCGTAACCCGTATAACCCGATCCCGATCCGTATACCGGATCCCGGAACCCGAACCCTAAACCGAATACCCTATACCCGATACCCGAACCCGTACCCTATACACCGAACCCGATCCCCGTATCCAGATCCGTAACCCGTATCCCGATCCTTTCCCGAACCAGAATCCCATATCCCTTAACCCGATATCAGAACCGAAACCCGATATTCCAGTTACCGTACCGTTCCCGTTCCCCTAATCCCGATATACCCGTTATTCACCAGTTCCAGAATCCCGTTCACCCGATTCCTAACCCGTAACCAGTAACCCGAACCAGTATCACGGTTCACGACCCGAACCGAACCCGATAACCCGTACCGATACCCTGATCCCGATCCCGTACCCGAATCCGAACCCGATACCGAACCCGATACACGTACCCGATACTCCGATTCCCGAACCCGTTCCAGATATCACGACCCGTATCCCATACCGACCCCTCGTATACCCGTACCGATCTCCGATACAGATACCCGAACCCTGAACCGTAAACCCGACCCCGAACCCGAACCCGAACCGTACCCCGAATCCAGAACCCGACCCACGACACCGTAACAGTAACCAGTTCCGTTACCCGATAACCGACCCTAACCAACGATCACCGAACCCGAACCCGTTCCCGATACCCGATATACGATACCACGAACCCGGATCCCGATCCGGATATATACCCGAACCAAACCCGATCCGACCGATATCCGTTTCCCGTTCACCGAACCCGAATCCCGAATTAACTAGACCCGAAGCCCGAACCTAACCCGTATAACCCGATCAGTATCCGTAACCCGAATCCCGAACCCGATCCCGTATCCCATACCCGATAACCGTACCCGAACCTAACCTCATATCCCGTTCCCGATCCCGAACACGTAACCCCGAACCCGATAACCCGTATACACCGATCCCGTACCCGATAGAAACCCGGATCCCGTTTACCCGTAAACTAACACCGAACCCGAATCCCGATTCGAACCGAACACCGAGAATCCTACCTTTCCGATCCCGTAACTCGAATTACCGATCCCGAATCCCGATTACACGTATCCGATACCCGAACCCGAACCCGTATACCCGTACCCGATATCCCGATACCCGAACCGATCCCGAACCCGATTCCCCGAACCCGATCCCGAACCGTATACTCACGGAACCCGAACCCGTAACCCGAACCCGAACCCGTACCTCCGAATACCCGTACCCGAAACGAACCCCGAACCGAACCCCCCCCCTGTTACCCGATCCCGTACCCCGATAAACTTTCCGAACACGTTCCCGTATCCGATACCCGTACCCGAACCCGATACCCGGTACCGATACCCGAACCCGTATACCCTATACCCGAACCCGAACCGTAACCCGTTCCCTTACACCCGATCCCGATATCCCGATCCCACGACCCGAACCCGTCATACCCGATACCCGTAACCCGATACGTTCCCGAATTCACGAACCCGAACACGAACCGAACCCGATAACCCTATACCCGTACCGAATACCGATTATCCCGAACCCGAACCCGTTCTCCCGAATCCGATACCCGTACCGATACCCGTCACCCGAGCCCGAACCCGACGCCGTTCCCTAACCCGTCCAGAACCCGTATCCGTACCCGATCCCGACCCACGATACCCGATCCCTAACCGAACCCGAACCCGTTCCCGTACCCGTATCCTAAAACCTAACCCGATCCCGAACCGATCCCTGATACCCGATCCCGTTCCCGAACCGTAAACCCCGTACCCGTACCCGTAAACCGTACCCGATTCCCGGAATCCGAACCCGATAAACCCGAAGACCCGATCCCGATAATCCCGAACCGAACCGATCCCGATACCCTACCCGAACCCGTACCAGATCCGAATAACCAGTGACCCGAATCCTCGATCCCGATTCCCGAACCCTGAACCCGAACCCGATCCCGCAACCGAACCCGTAACCCCGTATCCGTATCCCTCTTCCCGTATTCCGGTAAAACCGTACCCGTAACCCGAACCCGAACCCGATACAGTTCCCGTACCCGCTCCCGAACCCGATACCCGAACCCGTAACCCGTAACCGAACCGGATCCCGATCCCGTACCCGAACCAGTTCCCGAACACACGAACCCGAACCCGTTCCGTAACCACCGATACCCGTAACCCTTACCGATCCGAACCCGAACCCGATCCCGTATCACCGATACCCGGATCCCGAACCCGAACCCGAAGCCCGATCCCGTACCGAACCGATAACCTCTTATACCCTATCCCCGATCCTCCGTAAACCCGAACCCGATCCCGTAACCCGAACCCGTATTCCCGAACACCGGAACCCGTAACCCGATTCCCGAACCCTTACCGTTTCCCGTCCCGATAAATACCCGTAACCCGAATCCCGATCCCTTTATCCCGTTACCTCGATAGCCGTACCGTACCGTACCCGAACCCTTAACCCGATCCTTTACCCGTACCAAGAAATACACGTACCGTACCCGAATACCCGAACCGAAGACCCGATCCCGTAAACCCTTACCCGTATCCCGAACCGATCCCGTTCCCTTAAACCCGATACTCGTACCGTTACCGAACCCGATACCCGATAACACCATATCCACAGATAACCCGAACCGACCCGATACCCACGAACCCGTTACCCGATCCCGTGCCCTAACCCGATCCCGAACCCGAACACGAACCCGAACGTTACCCGAACCTCGAACCGAACCCGAACCGTAACCCGAACCGAATACCCGAACCCGTACCTCTGAACCCGATCCGAACCCGTACACGTTCCTCTTACCCTATAACCCGACCCGATCCCGATACCCGATCGATATACCCTAACACGTACCCTTATACCCTATACCCGAATATTCCACGTAACCGTTCCCGAACCCGAACCCGAACCCTACCGAACCGAACCCGAACCCGTACCCGTAGCCGAACCCGAACCCGTATCCGATCCCGGTATCCCGATCCCGATATCCCGATCCTGAGACCCCGAACCCACGACCGAACCCGAACCCTGAACCGAACCCGACCGAACCTAATACCCTGATACCGTATCCGGAACCGATATCCGTAACCCGTTATCCAGTTCCCGATTCCCGTAACCCTTTACACGAATACCCGTACCCGAACCCGTATACCATTAACCAGCACCCGATCCAGTTACCCGTTCCCGAATCCCGATCCGATACCCGTTACCGATATCCCTAATCCTATACCCGAGACCCTACCCGAACCGAATCCGATCCCGGTTCCGTACCCGATATCCCGTACCCGAACCGATACCCTTTACCGAACCGACCCCCCCCCCCAGATTCCGATCCCGAATATATATATACCCCGAACCAGATTACCCGATCTCGATAACCCTATCCGAACCTATCCCGAACCCGAATTCCCGAACCGAACCCGAACCCTGTATACCCGATACCTTATACCCGATTCCCAGATCCCGTAACCCGAGACACGAATCCGATCCCGCGAACCCGAACCCGAACCCGATCCCGAACCCGATACCCGAACCCGACCCGAACCCTCGAACCCGTTCCCGATTCCGAAACCGAACCCGTATACCCGAACCGAACCCGTAACCCGAATCCCGAACCGATCCCGAACCGTAACCCGTACCCTAACTCCCGTAACCGTACCCGTACCCGTACCCGATCCCGATTCCCGTAACCGATTCCCTATACCGTACCCGAATCCCGACCCGAACCGAACCCGACCCGATCCCAGTACCTAACCGTACCGAACCCTAACCCGTACCCGAACCGAACCCGTACCCGTCCGTACCCAGTTCCCAAACCCGAACCGAACCCGAACCCGATCCGATACCCGAACCCGTACCTTAACCCGTACCCCGAATCCCGATATCCCGAACCTCGATCCCGAACCGTTCCGGATACCCATACCCGTTCCCGTTCCCGATTTCCCGAACCCGAACCGATCCCGTACCGAACACGTACCGATACCCGAACCCGTAACCCGACCGAACCCGATAACACCTTACCCGTAAACCCGATCCCGTTCCCGTTACCGTATCCCGATACGAACCCGTAATACCCGTATATCCCGTACCCGAATACCAGTGGACCAGTACCGTAATCACCGAACCGATCCAGAACCCGTTCCCGTACCCGTACCCGAACCCTAACCGAACCCGAACCCGATCCCGAAACCGACCCGAACCCCTAACCGATCCTAACCCGAACCCATCCCGTACCCGATACCGTATATTCCCGTACCCGTACCCGAAACACGTCCCGATACCAGAACCGATCCCGAACAGATCCAGATCCCGTTCCCGTACCCGAACCTCGTACCCGATCCCGTACCCCCCCCACCCCACTCCGATCCCGAACCGTACCGTACAGAACCCGATACCCGATTCCCGTACGTTCCACGTACGTTACCCGAACCGGATCCCGAACCCGGATAACCCGATACCAGAATCCCGATTCCCGAATCCCGAACCCGTACCCGATACTCCGATCCCTGTATCCCAGTACCCGATATTCCCGATCCCGTATCCCGGTTCACCAAGTTTCCCGTTACCCGTTAACGATCCCGATCCCGATCGTTCCCGAACCCGTATCCCGATCCCGACTCTCGACAATCGAACCCTGATCCCGTACCCGAAACCATAACCCTTTACCAAAGATCCGTATCCCGTTCACCGAACCCGTACCGATTCCCGTACCCGTTCACGTTCCCGTTTCCCCGATACACGATTACGTTCCAGATTCCCGAACCGATCCCGATTCCCGATCCAGTTCCCGTTACCCGACCCGATCCCCGTTCCAGTTCCCGTATCCCGAACCCCGATCCGAACCGAATCCCGTTTCCCGTTCTCCGATCCCGCTAAACCCGTAACCGATACCCGACCTTATCCCGAACCCGATCACGATTCCCGTATCCGTACCCGTACACCGTTCCGTAAACGTTCCCGATTTCCACCGTTACCGTTCCGATCCGAACCAGAACCCGTACCCGTATTCCCGTTACCGATCCCTTATCCCGTACCCTTATCCAGGAACGTTCCCGATCCGTTCCCGTACCGAATACGAACCCGTACCGAACCCGAACCCTTAACCCGAAATACCCATATCCTTTTCCGATCACGTACCAGATTCCCGTACTCGAACCCGATACCTGTACCGCGTATCCCATACCGCTTTCCCGAGACCCGTTACCCGCACCCGGACCGAAACCCGTACCCTTAACCCGAACTCCGAACCAGATACCCGTAACCATGATACCCGAACCCGAACCCGATACCCGACCCGATCCCTATACCCGTTAATATCTCCGAACCCGATCCCGATACCCGTAACCGAATCCCTGTACCGGTATACCCTATAACCGATACACCGATTCCCGATCCGATCCCGATATCCGAACCGTAACCCTATACCGTAACCCGATAACCCGATTACCCGATCCGAAAACCCGAACCCGACCCTAACCGAACCCGAAACCCTAACCCGAACGCCGTTCCCGTACCCGATTCCCGTTCACGAACCCGAACCCGCTACACGTACCCGTATCCCGTTCACCGTACCCGTACCCGTATCAAGATCCGAACCGATACCAGTAATACCTTTCCCGTATAACCCGTACCGAACCCGAACCGATAACCAGATCCCTAACCCGATCCCGTTCCCGTAACCGATAATACCGTAACCCGATCCTCTGAATCACTAACCCGATATCCCGATACCCTATTACCGAACCCGAACCGACGTACCCGATACCCGTGTCCCGTTACCAGAACCCGAATCCGTATCCCGTAACCAGAACCGAACACGTAGAACCCGATACCCGAACCCGTACCACCGATCCCTAAGCCCGTAACCCGATATCCCGTTCCCGTACCAGATCCCGACCAGATACTACGAAACCCTAACCCTGAACCCTATCCAGTAACCCGTACCCGAACCCGTAACCTAAACCGATACCGAAACCGGATAACCCGAATCACTATACCCGGATTACAGAACCACCGTTCACCGAACCCAGTAACCCATACCCGATTAACCCGAACCCGTTCCCGAATACAAGATCCCGTTCCTGTAAAGACCGAACCAGTACCAGTTCCGTATTCCGAACCCGTATACCTAATCCCGATCCCGATCACGTTCAACCATACCGATCACGTACCCGATACCCGTTCCAGTAACCCGAACCCGTATACCGAACCCGATCCCCGTACCCGATCCGATCACGTAAACGTACACGTAACCCGTTAACCCGAACCCGATTCCCGTAACCTCGATAACCCGATTCCGATACCTGACCCGTACCCGATCCCTCTGAGAACCCGACCCGTTTACCAGACCCGACCCGACCATAACCCGTACCACGTATACGATCCGGATATACCCGATACCGTTATCCCGAACCCGTATACACGTACCCGTTCCCGATACCCGACCCTTAACCAGACCCCGTTACCCGAACCTCGACCCGAACCCGTAACCCTTACCCGTAACCCGATATAAGAACCCGAATCCCGCGAAACCCGTACCCGAACCCGAACCCGATACCGATCCCGTAGCCACGAATAACCCGTACACCGCTACCGTTCCCGTTCCCGTATCCCTAACCTAAACGAACCAGAACCCGATCCGAACCCGTATACCCGATTCCACTTAACCCGATCCCTTACCGATCCGATTACCCGAACGCCTATCCCGGAACCCGATCACGATACCTAATCCCGTTATCCCGAATCCAGTTCCCGTTCCCGATTCGCGTCACGAATACCCGTACCCGTAATCCCGATCCCGAACCCGATCACGTATTCCGAACCAGTATCCGATCCGTATCCTAACCCTAAACCGATCCCGTACCCGAAACCCGAACCGATCCCGTAACCCGTAGCCCGAACAGTAACCGTTCCGATCCGATTCACTAATACCGTACCGAACCCTAAACCCTATACCGATCCGTGAACACTTATCCACGATTCCCGTATCCCGTATCCCGTTCCCGAACCGACACGTATACCCGTATACCGAATCCGTTCCCTATCCCGATATACCGATTAACCATAACCCGATAACCGAACCTAAGCACGATACCCGATATCCCGATCCCGATCCCGAAACCCGTCATACCGAACACCTATTTCACAGTTCCGAACCCGTTCCTATAACCAGTTACCCGATCCCGCGAACCCCACACCCTCCCGATCCGTACCGACACCGAACCCGACCCAGTCCCGATCCCGAGATAACTCCGTATAACCCGAACCCGTACAGATCCGTATCCGGATACCCGATCCCGTACCGAGACCGAACCCGTACCCGTATCACGTAAACAGTTACCGAACCCGTTACACACCGAACCTCCGAACCCGATCTATTCCCGATCCGTAACCGTACCCGAACCCGTACCCGTTACCCGAACCCGAACCCGACCGTATACCGTATCCGAAATACCCGTTCCTCGATATAATCCCGATTCACCGTACCGTACCCGTTACCATATAACCAGTACCCGTACCCTATCCCGTTCACCGATCCCGAACCACGAACCCGAACCCGAACCCGAACCCGAACCCTAATCCCGTACCCGTAACCCGATTCCCGTACCCGTTCCGAACCCGATTCCAGTTACCGAAACCCGAACCTCGAACCCGATCCGAACCCGATATCCGTTCACGTTCCCGATTCCCAGTTACCGATAACTAGAACCGTATTTCCCGTTCACGTTAAACGATCCACGTAACCCCGTTACCGTAACCGATACCGTATCCCGTAACCGTACCTCTATTACCCGATCCGTTCCAGATACCAGTTCCCGTATCCCGTACCGATCCCAGATCCCGATTCCCGATCCGGATACCGAATCCCGTTCCGTAACACGAACCGATCCCGATTCCCGAACCGTTCCCGTTACCGTTCCCGTTCCAGTTCCAGCAACCCGTTACCGTTACCCGTACCCGTACCCGATACCAGAACCCAGTACCCGATTACACCCGAACCCGTTCCGAACCCGTACCCGTAAAACCCGTACCCGTTCCCGTATACCACGTACCCGAACCCGTATCACCGTTCCCGTTCCCGATCCATATACCTATACCCGTCACTTATATCACGAATACGTACCCGTTCCCGTTAACCGTATTCCCGATACCCGTTAAACGAGAAATCCTCGTTACCGTACCCGAACCCGTACCAGTTCAAGATCCCGATACCGATCCCAGTATCCCTATAGACCGTATCACGTAAACGTTCCAGTAACCGTAACCCAGGAATCCCGTTCCCTTACCCGTTACCGATCCCGTTCCCGTTACAAGATCCCAGATTCCCATATACCCGTTCCGAGTTCACGACCCGTATCACGTTCCCGGTATACGTAGACACGTATACCCGATCACCGAAACAGATACCGTATCCGATCCCGTTTCCCGTACCCGTTCCCGTTTCCCGTTCCCGTACCCGTATCCCGTTCCGATCATAACCCGATACCGTAACCGATCAACAGAAACCAGTAAGATCAGTACCCGTATCCCGAACAATATCACGAACCCTAACCCGATACCCGAACCGTAACACGAACCCAGATACACGTTCCCGTAACCGATCCCGATCCCAGTTCCCGTTAACGTTCCGCTTCACGAAGACCCGTACCCGATCCGAACCCTACACGATTACCGATAATTCCGTAACCTAACCCGTACCCGAACCCGATCACCGTTCCGTATACAAGTGACCCGAACCCGTATCCCGTACCCGTATTCCGAACCCGTATAACCCGTTCCCGCAACCCCGTGATACACGATCCACGATATCCCGTTCCAGTTACCAGTACCGTAAAGATCCCGATCCCGTTACACTAATCCAGTTAACTATCCCGAAACCGTATCCCGTTCAGTAACCGTATCCCGTACCAGAATCCGATCCCGAACCTCGATCCGTTCCAGGTACACGTACCCGTTTCCAGTATCCCGTATCCCGATCCCGTAACCGACCCATACAGTCTCCCGTTACCGTAACCCGATAACCGATCCGATACCCGTATATACCGTACCTGTACCGTTTCCACGTAAACCGTTCAGATCCCGTTCCCGTTTAGAACGTTAACCCGTCACGTTCAGTTCCCAGTTCCGTATCCCTAACCTGTTCCCGTACCGGTGACCCGTTCACGCTTCAGTATCCGATACCCGATCCCGATATCCCTGTTCCCGTACCCTATTCCGTTCCGGAACACGGATACCCGCATCAAGTATACCGTTACCTTTCCCCGTTCACGTATCAGTTCCAGATCCCGATCACGTATATACCGTACTTCCCGTATCCCGTATCACCGTATCCAGTTCCCGAAACCGTACACGTACACCGTTCCACCGTATCAGTATTAACATTACAGTACCCGATCCCGTACTAACCCGTATCACTGAACCCGATTCAGATACCGATCCCGAACCGAAACCGAACCCCGCCGTACCCGATTCCGAACCGAACCGAACCGAACCGTATCCGACACCCGATACCGTATCCCCGTAACCGTATCCCGGTTATCCCGTCCCTTCCCACGAACCACGATACCCGATCGTACCGGATCCCGTACCGATACCCGATCCAGTTCCCGTATCCCGAACGCCGATCCCGGTACCGCCGAACCCGATATCCCGGTTACCCGATACACCCGAAAATACCGTTCCGATACCCGTACCGAATCCCGAACCCGATACAGACCCGTAACCCGTTCCCGTATCCCGAACCCGAACACGAACCCGAACACAGATCCCGAATCCCTAACCCGTACCTCCGTAATCCCGAACCCGTTCCGGAACCAGATCCAGAACCGTTCCTTATCCAGACCCGATAACCCGTACCCGATCCCTAACCCGAACACCGATCCCGATCCGTACCCGTATCTCCTATCCGAACACGATCCCGAACCAGATCCGTACCCGATACCTTTCCCTAACGAGATCCGAACCCGTAACCCGACCAGTATCACGAATCGGTATCACGATAAACCCGAGACACTAACCCGATATCCCGCTACAGTACCCGGTTCCGATACCCGATATACCCGATATCCGGAACCGTAACCCGACCGAACCCGACCGATCCAGTATACCCGACCTAACGAAAACCGAGTCCCGTACCCGAGTAACCCGAACTCACGTAAACCCTATCCCTAACCCGTACCGAACCCGTACACGATACAAGAACCAGTTACACGATCCCGTTATCCGTTCCGTTCCAGAACCCGAACCAGATCCCTTAACCGTAACCGAATCCCGATACCCGACTCGTAACCCGAACCCGTGATACCAGAACCATTACAAGTTCCCGTTCACGTTCCCGATACCCGTATCACGAATCCGAACCGAACCCGTTCCCGTTCCCGTACCCGTAACCGATCCTTAACCCGAGCCACGTTCACCCTAACCGATTCCCGTATCCCGTACCGAACCGGTTATCCCGATTACCCGACCCCGATCACCGTTAACCCAGTAACCCGAACCCGTACCCGAACCCGAACAGATCCGTTCCCGGACACGTCCCGACCCCGATACCCCCACACCTACCCGTTACGATAACCTTTCCAGTACCCGATCCCGTTCCCAGTTCCCGTACCCGATGAACCCGATTCCGTACCCGTTCCGATATCCAGTACCCGATCCCTAAACCGAACCCGTTCCAGTTCGCCCGATCCCGTTAACGACGATAACCAGATACCCGAACACCGATTCCCGATATACCGATTCCCGTAACCCGTTCCCGAACCCCGATCCGATTCCCGAACCCGACAGAACCCGTTCCTAACCGTTCCAGTACCCGAACCGCAACCGAAACCGATCCCGAATCCCGAACCCGACCCGTTCCAGTTACCCGATCCGTATTACCCGATACCCGTATCCGAATCCCGATCCGAACTCGTTCCGATCCCTATTCCCGATACCGATTCCGTTCACGATCCGTAACTCCCGATATCCGATACAGATCCCGTTCCCTGATCCGAACCGATCCGTTCCCGAAACCCGATCCCGATTCCCGTTACCGATTCCAGTATTCCCGAACCACCATTCCCGATCCCGAACAGTACCCGATACACGTATATCCACGATACCCGTACCCGATCCGTACCCGATACTCTTAAACACTATACGTCAGAACCAGATACGATCCGTTCCCGTTCCCGATAAACCCGCTATTCCGTATCTAACGATACCTTTACAGTCCCGTTCAAGTATCCCTTATCCACGTACCCGACCCCGATACCGACCCGATACGATATTCCGTACCCGTTACGATTCAACGATCACGATTACACGTATATCCGCGACTACGATAATTACCCGTTTACCCGTATCCAGATAAAGATTCCCGTTCCCGTACCGTTACCCGATCCCGATACCGGATCCCGAACCCGTAACCAGAATCAGTTCAGTACCCCGTAACCGTAACGTTATCCCGTTCCCGATTACCCGAATCCCGTACCGTTCCCAGAACCTTAACCCGAGACCCGACCGTACTCGATCCCTTATATACCCGATACCGAATCCAGCGAAACACCGCATCCCGTACCCGATACCCGAACCCGATCCCGTCCCCGTTATCAGTATACCCGATCCCGATTCCCGTACCCGTATCCCGATCCAGGATCCGGGTATCCCTTACCCGAACCCTAATCCGTAACCAGATCCCGATTCCGAACCGAACCGATCCCGAATCCCGTTCCCGTTTCCTCGACTCCCGTAGAATCCAGATACCGTAACCGTTCCTTAGATATACCGATTACCCGTTCCCTATAACCAGTACCCGAACCCGATCACGATATCCCGATAACCTAATCCCTAAACCTGTAACCCGTAACCCGATCCCGATTCCAGTACCTTCCCCGATACCAGATATTCCCGAACCCGTAACACGTTCTCCCGATACCCTATCACCGAACCGTAACCCTGAACCCGTATCCCGATCCGAACCCGATTACACGTACCGTTATCACGATCAGATCCAGTCCGATACAGTTCCAGATCCGATCCAGTACTCGACCGATATCCGTAACCCGATCCGTAACAAGTTCCGGTACCCGATCCCGTATCCCGATTTACCGTACCCGTTCCCGTACCCGAACCCGATACCGTATACGTAACCCGAACCTCCGTACCCGTTACCGATACCGTTCGAAACCGTACCAGACCCGTATACCCGAACCCGTAAACAGTTCCACGATAATCCCGATACCGATCCGAACCCGAACCGAAGAACCCGTTACCGATCACGATCCGTTTACCCGAACCAGAACCCGATCCGTACCGATAACCGTATCCGATACCCGAACCGTTTCCCGAACCCGTATCCCGGTATTCCCGTATACCAGGATCCCGTACCAGATCCCGTTCCGATACCGTACCACCTACACCGTATCCGTTCCGAACCGTTCAGATCACACGTACCCGATACGTTCAGTATCCCGTATCCGAGATCACTATACAAGATCACCGATCACGTACCCGTTCACGTTCCGTTCCGTTTAACCTTATCAAGATATCAAGAAACCACTTTAACAAGTTCCGTTACCCGTTAGTCCCCAGTTAACCGTTCCGATACCAGTAACACGTTCCAAAGATTCACGATTAACGTACAGTTAACCGATAACAGATCACGTAACCTCGTTCCGTATCCTATTCACGATAACCGTTCCCGTTCCCGATACCTATACCGTACCCGTACACCGAACCATGAACCCGTATCACGTTTCCACGAACAGTAAAAGATACCCGAATACCTTTTCCAGCTACGTTACGTTCACGTTCGCTGTATAAAGATCCCGATTCCGCAGAAACCCTGTTCCCGATAACCCTATACCGTACCGAACCGAACCCGAATACAGTACACGAACCCGTAACCGATATCCCGTACCCGTCAGATACCCGTTACAAGTTCACAAGAGCTTAAAGTTCCGTTAAAGCATTCAACGTACCCGATCCCGTTCCCGATCCCGTATCCCGATACCCGTAATCGATCCCGATTCCCCGTACCCAGTTACCCTGTCCCCGTATCCCGATCCCGTCCGACTATCCGATTACACGATCCCGTTACCGAACCGTATCCACCGTACCGAACCGAGACAGATACCCTTTAACCGTATCCCGAACAGAATCCGAACCCGATAACACCGAACACGAAACCCGAGTCCGATCCCGTTACCCGAACCCGTATCCGAACCGATTCCCGAACCCACGATCCCGATACCCGAATCCCGATCCCCTTATACCCGTTCCGATAACCGAATCCCGAACCCGAAACCCGAACCCGTAACCCGTAACCGATACCCGAACCCTAACCAGATATCCAATACCGTATCCCGAATCCCGAACCGTACCCTTACCCGAACCACGTGCCCGATCCTTTCCGTTCACCGTTCGCCGAACCCGATCCAGTCCGAATTATCCGATCCCGTTATACCCTTTCCCGTACCGCTATCCCGATACCGATCCGTATCCGTTACCAGAATCCCGAACCAGTATTTCCGATAACCTCGTACCGTTTCCGAAACCGATACCCGAACCCGTTACGCATACCGAACCCGAACCAGAAACCCGAACCCGAAACACGTTACCGTTAACGTATCACGTATCCAGTTCCCGTTATACCCTTGCAGTTCCCGATCCCGAACCCAGAATCCCTGACCCGTACCCGAACCGAACACACGTTCCACGTCCGAACCCGAACCCGAACCCGAACCCATCCGATCCGAACCCGATACCCGATCCCGTTCCTAACCAGTAACCCGAACACTAACCTTACCCGTACCCGACCCAGTTACCCGAACCCGAACCCGTACCCGTACAAGATTCCAGAACCTAACCGTACCCGGTACCAGATATCCCTATCACGAACCAGGTTCCTATCACGGTAACCAGTTCACCGTACCCGATCCCGTATCCCGAATCCCGTAACCGAACCCGTAACCCTGATCCCGAAATCTCCGAACCGAACCCGATATTCCGAACCCTTAACCCGAACCCGAACCCGTAACCCGAACCCGTACCTAGACCCGGATCCCGATCACGAACCAGTACCCGATCCCGAACCCGTACACCGAACCGCGATCACCGAACCGAAACCGAACCGATCCCGAACCCGTATTCCCGTCACGAGATCCCGTACCCGTACCAGATTCCGAGACCGTTCCCGAACCCGAACCATATCCGATCCGATCCGAACACCGTACCTAACCGCGAACCCGAAACCCGATCCCGAACCCGAACCCGATACCCCCGTACCCGAATCACGTTCCAGATCCCGATCCAGCATTAACCCGAAACCGAGATCCCGATAATCCCTATCACGATTCCCGTACCGAACCACCGATCACCGCATCCCTATACACGATACCCGTAACCTTAACCCGATCCCGTACCCGATTCCGAACCCTAGTCCATAACCGTATCCGAACCATACCCGTACCAGATACGTTACCGTATCACGTAACCCGTACCCGTACCAAATCCCGAATCGATCCCGATCCCGAAACCCTAACCGAACCCGTACCCGATGACCCTAAACCGATTCCGACCCGAACCGTACCCGTACCGATCACCCTATCCCAGATCCCTCCCGAACCCGACCCGAACCCGATACCGTAACCCGTACCCGTTCCCGTTACCGATCCCGTTTACCGTACCAGTTCCCTAATCACCAGTAACAACGTACAAGATTCATAAACCAAATCCGCGATAATCCCGTACCTTACTAACCGAACCCGATACCCTAAACCGAACCCTTTACTAACCGTAACCGTTCCAGATTCACGTAAACCCGTATCGTATCCCGAACCCGTATCCATAACCAAACCCGAAACCCGTAACCCGATAAGCCCGATAACCCGTAACCGGATCCGATTCCCGATCCCGATCCCGATACCCGACCCGAACCCTTAACCCGAACCGAATCCGTACCGAACACGAATCCCGATAACCCGCATCCCGAGTCCGTACAACGATACCCTTACCGTACACGTGATCCGATACCCTATAATACCCCGTTCCATGAAACCGACCGAACCGTACCCGAACCCGAACCCGATAACCCGAATAACCTATACCCTATCCCTAACCCGAACCCGAACCGAACCCTTATACCGAAACCCGTACCCGTATCCACGAACCGAACCCTAACCCGACCCGAACACGTACCCTTAATACCCGGGAAACCACGACCCGAACCCGATTCCGAACCCGAAACCCGAACCCGAATCCGAACCCGACCCGAACCCGAATCCCGAACCCGTACCCGGATACCGATTCCGGATTCGCCGAACGAACCCGAACCCGATCCCGACCCGAACCCGACCCGTACCGATACCCGTACCCGAACCCGTACCCGAAAACGAAACCCGAACCCGTTCCCGAACCCGGATCGAACCGTAACCGTACCCGACCGAACGATCCAGAAACCTAACCCGATCCGAACACGATACTCCGTTCCCGATTCCCGTACACGAACCCGGTACACGAATTCCCGTAATTCCCCGAACCGAGAACCACGACCCGAACCCGAACCCGTATACCCGATCCCGTACCAGAACCCGGTAACCCGTACCCGAACCCGTTCCCGAGATCAACGATACCTTTCCCGTTAACGAATCCCGAACCCGTTAATCCCGTAACCAGAACCAGAACCCGAACCCGACACGCATTCCCGAACCGAACCTAGTTCCCGTTACACGTACAGATCCACGATAAACCGAACCGAATAGCACCGAACACTTACCAGTCCGAACCCTATATCCCTATCCCGAACCCGTAATCCCGTTACAGGTTCCCGATCCCGGATCCCGAGTACCCTATACCCCGTTACCCGAACCCGAAACCTAACCCGAACACGAACCGTATCCCGTTCCCGATTCCCTATAACCAGAAACAGTTACCCAGAACCCTAAACCGGTAACCCGTTCCACGTTTCAAAGTTCAGGGATATAGAGGATACATTAATATATAGCGAGTTTTTACAGTATAACCACGAACCCGATCCCGACCCGTATCCCGACCCTAACCGATCCCGATCACCGTTCCACAGAACACGATATACGCGAAACCGTTCACCGTATACCGTGCCCGTATCCGATCCCTACCCGAACCCTGACCCGACCCGAACCCGTATCCGTACCGATACCCGAACCCTAACCGAACGATACCCGATACGATATTCCCGCGTACCCGACGTTACATTACCCGATATCCCGTAACCCGAACCGTAACGTTCCCGTTTCCCTAACACGTGAACCAGAACCCGAACCCGAAACCTGATCCCTGAACCGGAACCCGAACGAACCCGAACCCGGAACCGATACCGAACTCCCTAATCCGAGACCGAACCGAACCCGAACCCGTATACCGTTACCCGATCCCGTATCCCGTTCCCTAACCCGAACCCCTTATATACCCGATCTCCGTTACCCGTAATCCGATCCGATCCCGAACGGATACCCTCGACCCGATTCCGTACACGTAACCCGAACCCGAACACGTTCCAACCCAGAACCGAACCCTATCCCGAACCGAACCGAACAGAACCCGAATCATCGATCCGTTCCCGTAGACCCTAATCCCGAACCCGTACCCGAACCAGATACCCGAACCCGAACCCGGAATACCCTGAACCCGAAACCGAACCATATACACTATCACCTATACCCGAACCCGATCCCGTTCCCGTTACCATAACCCCCCCGGGTATCGAATCCCTGAACCCGAACCGTATAACCCGTACACCGAACCCGAACCCTTACCCGTAACGAACCGATCCCGATCCCTTACCGTACCGTTCCCTAACCTAATACCGAATCCCGAACCCGAATCCCGAACCCGCATTCCCGATTCCCGTAACCCTAACCCGTCCGAACCCCGAACCGATCCGTATCCAGAACCCGAACCCGATTACACGAACCCGAACCCGAGCCCGAACCGAACGAATCCCGTAACCCGAAACCCTCGAACCCGATCACGTTCACGATCCCATACCCGAACCGATCCTAACCGAATACCCGTAACCCGATTCCGAACGATCCCTAACCGATCCGAACCGAAACCGATACCCGATCCCGATACCGATCCACGCATTAACGTACCCGAACCGAATCCCGAACCCGATCAGTACCCGATCCCCGTATCCCTATCCCGAACCCGTATACCCTATACCCTATCCGTTCCCTTATCCAGAACCGAACCCGAACCCTAACCGAACCCGATCCCTAACCGTAACCGTATACCCGATCCCGAACCCGAGCCGAACCCTAACCCGAACCCGAACCACGACCGAACCGAACCCTACCCTGTATCTCCCGAACCCTAACCCGTAAACCCGAACCCTTACCTAACCCTACCCTACCCTAAACCGAACCCGAACCCTATCCCTAACCCGAACCCGAACCGAACCCGAACTCCTAACCCTATCCAACCCGTAAACCCTAACCTAATCCCTAACCCGTAAAATCCTAACCCTAACCCTAACCTAACACCGAAACCCTAACCATAACAACCCTAACTTTAACCAGAAACCTAACCCATCCCGACCTAACCCGTTACCCTAACCCTTAACCTTAACCCGAACCCTAACCCTGAACCCGACCCTAATACCCCTTACCCGACCCGAACACGAACCCCCACACCCATAACCATAACCCTAACCTAATCCTAACCCTAACCCTACTTAAAACCCAACCCTAACCAACCCTAACCCAAACCCCTTTTAACCCTAACCCTAACCCTAACCCTAACCCTAACCTAACTAACCTAACCCTAACCCTAACCCTAACCCTAAAAATAACCCTAACCCAACCAACCAAAACCCTATACCCAAACCCCTTTAACCCTAAACCCTTTAACCCCTAACCTAACCCTAACCCTAACCTAACCCAACCTAACCCTAACCCAAAACCTAACCCTAACCCTAACCCAAACCCCTAACCCAAACCCAAACCCCCTAACCCAAACCCCTAACTAACCCTACCCCTAACCCTAACCCAAACCCCAAACCCCAAACCCAAACCCCTTTAAACCCAAACCCTAAAACCCCTTTAACCCTCCCAAACCCCCAACCCCTAACCAAAACCCTAACCCTAAACCAAACCCCAAACCCCTAACCAAAACCTAACCCTAACCAAACCCCTACCCTCCCCCCTAAAAAACCCCCTAACCTACCAAACCCCTAACCCAAACCTAACCCTAACCCTAACCTAACCTAACCCTAACCCTTACCCTAACCCTCCCCCTAACCCTAACCCAAACCCCTACCCCTAACCAACTAACCCAACCCTAACCCAAACCCCTAAACCCTAACCCAAACCCCTAACCTACCAACCCTAACCCAAACCCCTAACCCAAACCCTAACCCTAACCCTAACCCAAACTAACCCAAACCCCTAACCCTACCCAAACCCCAAACCCTACCCTAACCTAACCCCTAACCCTAACCTAACCCTAACCCTCCCAAAACCCTCCCCAAAACCCAAACCCTACCCCTCCCTACCACCCCCCCCCTCCCCACCCCCCTCCCCCCAAACCCTAACACAAACCTCCCTAACCTCCCTAACCCAAACCCTAACCCTAACCCAAACCCCAAACCCTTTAACCCAACCCTAACCTACCCTCCCCAAACCTAACCCTAACCCTAACCCTAACCCTCACCCCTAACCCTAACCCTAACCCAAAACCCAAACCCCAAACCCTAACCCCCCAAACCCACTAACCTAACCCTAACCCAAACCCTAACCCACCCTAACCCAACCCTCCCTAACCCTAACCCAACCCTAACCCTCACCTACCCCTTTAACCCTAACCCTAACCCTAACCCTAACCTACCCTAACCTCACCCTCACCTAACCTAACCCTAACCTAACCCTAACCCCTCACCCAAAACCCACCCCACAACCCCACCCACCCCTCCCCCCAACCCCAAACCCCAACCCCACCCACCCCTACCCCCTCCCACCCACACCCCCTACCCCATCCCCACCCCCACCCACCCACCCCCACCCCACACCCCTCCCCATCCCCCACCCCAACCCCACCCTCCACCCCTCC
>JAPXFY010001227.1:2500-7500 GCA_030674185.1 Monoplex corrugatus | reverse complement strand
TTTTTTTTTTTTTTTTTTTTTTTTTTTTTTTTTTTTTTTTTTTTTTTTTTTTTTTTTTTTTTTTTTTTTTTTTTTTTTTTTTTTTTTTTTTTTTTTTTTTTTTTTTTTTTTTTTTTTTTTTTTTTTTTTTTTTTTTTTTTTTTTTTTTTTTTTTTTTTTTTTTTTTTTTTTTTTTTTTTTTTTTTTTTTTTTTTTTTTTTTTTTTTTTTTTTTTTTTTTTTTTTTTTTTTTTTTTTTTTTTTTTTTTTTTTTTTTTTTTTTTTTTTTTTTTTTTTTTTTTTTTTTTTTTTTTTTTTTTTTTTTTTTTTTTTTTTTTTTTTTTTTTTTTTTTTTTTTTTTTTTTTTTTTTTTTTTTTTTTTTTTTTTTTTTTTTTTTTTTTTTTTTTTTTTTTTTTTTTTTTTTTTTTTTTTTTTTTTTTTTTTTTTTTTTTTTTTTTTTTTTTTTTTTTTTTTTTTTTTTTTTTTTTTTTTTTTTTTTTTTTTTTTTTTTTTTTTTTTTTTTTTTTTTTTTTTTTTTTTTTTTTTTTTTTTTTTTTTTTTTTTTTTTTTTTTTTTTTTTTTTTTTTTTTTTTTTTTTTTTTTTTTTTTTTTTTTTTTTTTTTTTTTTTTTTTTTTTTTTTTTTTTTTTTTTTTTTTTTTTTTTTTTTTTTTTTTTTTTTTTTTTTTTTTTTTTTTTTTTTTTTTTTTTTTTTTTTTTTTTTTTTTTTTTTTTTTTTTTTTTTTTTTTTTTTTTTTTTTTTTTTTTTTTTTTTTTTTTTTTTTTTTTTTTTTTTTTTTTTTTTTTTTTTTTTTTTTTTTTTTTTTTTTTTTTTTTTTTTTTTTTTTTTTTTTTAAAAAAAAAAAAAAAAAAAAAAAAAAAAAAAAAAAAAAAAAAAAAAAAAAAAAAAAAAAAAAAAAAAAAAAAAAAAAAAAAAAAAAAAAAAAAAAAAAAAAAAAAAAAAAAAAAAAAAAAAAAAAAAAAAAAAAAAAAAAAAAAAAAAAAAAAAAAAAAAAAAAAAAAAAAAAAAAAAAAAAAAAAAAAAAAAAAAAAAAAAAAAAAAAAAAAAAAAAAAAAAAAAAAAAAAAAAAAAAAAAAAAAAAAAAAAAAAAAAAAAAAAAAAAAAAAAAAAAAAAAAAAAAAAAAAAAAAAAAAAAAAAAAAAAAAAAAAAAAAAAAAAAAAAAAAAAAAAAAAAAAAAAAAAAAAAAAAAAAAAAAAAAAAAAAAAAAAAAAAAAAAAAAAAAAAAAAAAAAAAAAAAAAAAAAAAAAAAAAAAAAAAAAAAAAAAAAAAAAAAAAAAAAAAAAAAAAAAAAAAAAAAAAAAAAAAAAAAAAAAAAAAAAAAAAAAAAAAAAAAAAAAAAAAAAAAAAAAAAAAAAAAAAAAAAAAAAAAAAAAAAAAAAAAAAAAAAAAAAAAAAAAAAAAAAAAAAAAAAAAAAAAAAAAAAAAAAAAAAAAAAAAAAAAAAAAAAAAAAAAAAAAAAAAAAAAAAAAAAAAAAAAAAAAAAAAAAAAAAAAAAAAAAAAAAAAAAAAAAAAAAAAAAAAAAAAAAAAAAAAAAAAAAAAAAAAAAAAAAAAAAAAAAAAAAAAAAAAAAAAAAAAAAAAAAAAAAAAAAAAAAAAAAAAAAAAAAAAAAAAAAAAAAAAAAAAAAAAAAAAAAAAAAAAAAAAAAAAAAAAAAAAAAAAAAAAAAAAAAAAAAAAAAAAAAAAAAAAAAAAAAAAAAAAAAAAAAAAAAAAAAAAAAAAAAAAAAAAAAAAAAAAAAAATTATTTTGGGGGGTTGGTTGGTTAGTTTTATTATTGGGTTAGGTTAGGTTAAGTTAGGTTAGGTTATTAGGTTAGGTTATTAGTATTGGGTTAGGTTATTTTTATTAGGTTATATTTGGGAGGTTTAGGTTGGTTGGTAGGTTGGTTTATTATTTTAGGTATTAATATTAGGTTAGGTTAAAATTTTTTTAAAGTTAGGTTAGGTTAGGTTAGGTTATTAAGGTTGGTTTAGGGTTAGGTAGGTTAGGTTAGGTTATTTTGGGGTTTTGGGTAGGTTAGGTTGGTTGGTTGGGTTATTAGGGTTAGGTTATATTATTTTGGGTTGGTTGGGTTTTGGTGGGTTAGGTTATTTTTTAGGTTGGGTTTTTTGGTTTGGGGAGGGTTAGGGGGTTAGGGTTTTGGGGTTAGGGTTTTTGGGTTGGGGTTGGGGTTTTATTGGGTTATTGGGTTAGGGGTTTTTTGTTTTGGGGTTTGGGGAGGGGTTTGGGTTAGGTTAGGGTTTTAGGGTTGGGGAGGGTTTTTTTGGGGTTTTTTGGGGTTTGTTGGGTTTTTAGGGTTAGGGTTAGGGGTTTTTTTGGGTTTTTGGTTTTTTTTTAGGTGTTGGGGTTTTAGGGTTGGGGGGTTTTTTTTGGGGTTTTTAGGGTTAGGGTTTTTTTTGGTTGGGGTTAGGGTTAGGGTTGGGTTAGGTTGGGGTTTTTGGGGTTTTTAAATTTTTTTAGGGTTTTTAGGGTTTTGGGGTTGTTTGGGGGTTTTGGGTTTGGGTTGGGGTTTAAAAAGGGGGGGGGGGTTGGGGTTGGGGTTTTTTGGGGTTGGGGGTTTGGGGTTGGGGGGTTTTTGGGGGTTTTTGGGGGGGTTAAAATTTTGGGGGTTTAGGGGGGGTTTAGGGGTTGGGGTTTTTTAGGGTTTTTTGGGGGGGTTTTTGGGGGTTATTTTAGGTTTTTATGGGGGGTTGGGTTATTGGGGGTTTTTTTAGGGGGTTTGGGTTTTTATTGGGTTTTTTGGGTTTTTTAGGTTTTTGGGGTTTTTAGGGGGGGGGTTTTTGGGGGTTTTTAGGGTTGGGGGGGGTTTTTAGGGGGTTAGGGGTTTTTGGGTTAGGGTTGGGTTTTTGGGGTTGGGTTGGGGTTTTTGGGGTTAAGGGTTTTTATTATTAGGGGTATTTTGGGTTGGGGTTTTGGGGGGGTTTAAAAGGGTTTGGGTTGGGGTTTTAAGGGTTTTTTAAATTTATTTAGGGTTTTTAAAGGGGTTGGGGGTTTTGGTTTTTGGGTTTTGGGTTGGGGTTATTTGGGTTTTGGGGTTGGGTTGGGGTTGGGGTTGGGTTGGGTTTTGGGGGGTTTTTGGGGGGGGTTTTTGGGTTGGGTTTAAGGGTTTTTTTGGGGTTTTTTTTTGGGGGGGGGGGGGGTTGGGGGGGTTATTGGGGTTGGGGTTTTTTATTTAGGAAAAAAGGGTGGGTTGGGGTTGGGTTATTGGGTTTGGGTTTTTTTTGGGTTTTTGGGGGTTTATTGGGGTTGGGGTTTTGGGGGTTTTATTTGGGTTGGGGGTTGGGTTTGGGGTTTTGGGGGGTTGGGTTTTGGGGGGTTTTTATTTGGGGGTTTGGGGGGGTTTTGGGTTTTTTTTAAAGGGGGTTGGGGTTTTTGGGGGGGTTTTTTTGGGTTTGGGGTTTGGGGGTTATTAGGGTTTTTTATTTGGGGGTTTTTGGGGGGGGGTTTTTTGGGGGTTTTTTTGGGTTTGGGGGGGGAAAAGGTTTTTTTTTGGGGTATTTGGGGTTTATTTTTGGGGGTTTTTTTTTTGGGGTTTTTTTGGGGGGTTGGGGGTTATTTGGGGGGTGGGTTTTGGGGTTTTTTTTAAAATTTTAGGGTTAGGGGGGGGGTTTGGGGGGGGTTTTTAGGGTTTAGGGGTTATTTGGGGTTTTGGGTTTTTTTTTTTTATTTAGGTTTTTTTTTTTTTTGGGGTTTTTGGGGTTTTTTAAAAATTTGGGGTTTAGGGTTTTGGGTTTTTTTGGGGGGGGGGTTTGGGTTTTGGGGTTTTTTTGGGTTGGTTTTTTAGGGGTTGGGGTTTTAGGGTTTAAAGGGTTAAGGGTTAGGGGGGGTTGGGGGTTTTGGGGTTGGGAAAGGGTTTTTTGGGGGGGGGGGGTTTTTTGGGTTTTTTTAGGGGGGTTTGGGGGGTTTTTTAGGGGGGTTTTTTGGGGTTTGGGGTTTGGGTTTTGGGTTAGGGTTGGGTTAGGGTTGGGTTTTTTTTGGGTTTGGGTTTTTGGGGGGGGGGTTTGGGTTTTTTGGGGGGGTTTGGTTTTTTTTGGGGTTTGGGTTTGGGGGGGTTTTTTTTGGGGGGGGTTGGGGGGTTTGGTTTTTTTTGGGGGGGTTTTTTTTTTTGGGGGTTGGGTTTTGGGTTGGGTTTTGGGTTTTTGGGTTTTTTTTGGGGTTTTGGGGGGTTGGGGGGGGGGGGTTTTTTTTTTTGGGGTTTTTTGGGGTTGGGTTTTTTGGGTTAAAAGGGGGTTGGGGTGGGGGGGGGTTTTTTTTGGGTTTTTTTTGGGGGGGGGTTTGGGGTTTTGGGTTTTTTGGGGGTTTTTTGGGGGTTTTTGGGGGTTTGGGTTTTGGGGGTTTTTTGGGTTGGGTTTGGGGGGGATTTTGGGGTTGGGTTTGGGGGGGGTTTTTTTTTTTTTTTTGTGGGTTGGGTTTGGGGGGTTTGGGTTTGGGGTTTTGGGGGGTTTTTTGGGTTTGGGGGGGTTTTTTTTTTGGGGTTTTTGGGGGGGTTTTGGGGAAGGGTTGGGTTGGGGAGGGGGGGGGGGTTGGGTTGGGTTTTTTTTTTTTATTTTTGGGTTAGGGTTTTGGGGTTTGGGTTTTGGGTTTGGGGTTTTGGGGTTGGGGTTGGGTTTTGTTGGGTTTGGGGGGTTTTTGGGTTTTTGGGGTTTTTTGGGGGGGTTTGGGGGGAGGGTTTTTTGGGGTTTTATTAAAAAGGGGTTTGGGGTTTTGGGGTTTGGGTTTTTTTTGGGGGTTGGGGTTAATTTTAGGGGGGGGTTGGGTTGGGGTTAAGGTTTTTTGGGGTTAGGGTTTTGGGGGGGGGTTTTTGGGGGTTAGGGTTAGGGTTTTTTTGGGTTTAGGGGGGGGGGGGGTTGGGGTTGGGGTTTTGGGTTAGGGTTAGGGTTATTTTTTTTTGGTTTTAGGGTTTTTAGGGTTGGGGTTTGGGGTTTTTGGGGGGTTAGGGTTAGGGGGGGGGGGTTGGGGTTGGGTTTAAGGGTTGGGGTTGGGGTTTGGGTTTAGGGGTT
>JAPXFY010001226.1:37500-39111 GCA_030674185.1 Monoplex corrugatus | reverse complement strand
CCAAAAATGCACTTTATGCATGCACCCAAGTATCAATCCTAACGGAAAGTATGCCAGGCTTTATTGAACACGTACACACTCCTTGATTTATCTGCTGCGTTTGACACCATAGACCACGATGTTCTTCTAGACAGGCTACAAAACACTTTTGGTATTTCAGCCTCTGCACTCTCATGGTTTCAGTCTTATCTCACAGAGAGAACAGAAACAATTTCCGTAAATGGCAACCACTCTCTTCCTTCAAACATTCAGTATGGCGTTCCCCAGGGATCTGTGCTTGGACCGGTTTTGTTCATCTTGTACACCCAACCGCTTTTTGATGTGATCAGAAAACATTCGGTCAATCATCACGCTTTTGCTGATGATAATCAGCTTTACAAAGAAACGCATCCTCGTGACATCGATTCTTGTACTGATTCTATCCAAAACTGTACTGAAGATGTAAAGATATGGATGAATGAAAACAAACTGCAGTTAAACGACAGTAAAACAGAAGCTATTATCATTTCTTCTGGCAGACAATCTGTAAACAGCACTTTACCTTCTTCTCTTCGCATTGGACAATCTGATGTCAATTTCATTTCCTCAGTGAAAAATCTAGGTGTCACTCTTGATTGCAATCTTTCCATGAAGCAGCATGTAAATAATATTTGCAAAGCCGCATATCTCCAACTCCGGAAAATCAGTTCCATTCGGCATCTTCTCACTACTCAGGCAGCACAAACCCTGGTTTGTTCTTTGGTACTGTCAAGACTTGATTACTGTAATTCCCTCCTTGTTGGCTGTCCACACTACTTGATCCAAAAACTACAGAAAGTCCAAAATGTGGCAGCTAGATTGGTCTGTAGGGCTAAAAGGAGAGATCATATTACACCACTTCTGCAGTCTCTTCACTGGTTACCAGTATCTGCACGGATACAATACAAAATAGCTACTCTGACTTTCTCGTCTCTTACAGGCACAGCTCCCCTTATGTTTCAGAAATGATTTCAACATACCTGCCATCACGACAGCTCCGATCAAGTTCTGACACCCGTTTGCTAATTGTACCTCGTGTAAAAACTCAGTCGTTTGGTGAACGCTCTTTCTCTTTCTCAGCTCCTCTCTTTTGGAACAGTCTCCCATATGACCTTCGCCATGCTCCTTCTCTCACATCTTTCAAAACCGGTCTCAAGACCTACCTGTTCAAAAATGCTTTTGAGACAACACTCCATATTCACTCTTGATTCTATCATTCCTCCTTATCCCATTGTTGAAGAGGGTGCATGCTGTGTGTGTGTGTGTGTGTGTGTGTGTGTGTGTGTGTGTGTGTGTGTGTGTGTGTGTGTGTGTGTGTGTGTGTGTGTGTGTGTGTGTGTGTGTGTGTGTGTGTGTGTGTGTGGGTGGGTGTGTTTTGTTGTCATGCATAGTTCTGTTTTCCTTTCCATATTTGTGTGTAGTGATGTGGTATGAGATGTGTTATTATGTTATCATGTGGTATTATGCGGTATGATGTGTTTTGCAGTATGAAGTGTGACATATCTGTCCATATGTCTTATGTTATATGTGTACACTATTTGTGGCTGTTCTGTGCGTCTATTATGTGAAGCGCCTTGTGCTCCCTCCTTGTGA
>JAPXFY010001226.1:30000-32500 GCA_030674185.1 Monoplex corrugatus | reverse complement strand
ATTTAATCATGAAGATGCAGACGTTTTTGTTATTGTTATTGCAAATTGCAAATTATTCACTATCTAGTAGGCCTACTTTAAGTCTGTTTCCTTAAAAAATTATGATCGTAAGCTATCGTCAAGTTCTTTGTTTTTCATTATTTGTTCATTTTCTTTTGTGTGACCATTTGTTTAACAAATTGTTTTTTCAAATGCTGAAAGCTGAAGGTTCCTTTGTTTCTTTCTGTTCTTTTTTTTTTGGGGTGGGTGGGTGGGGGGTGGCTAGGGCGGGAAACTTATTAAAGCCCCGTTGAGTGGAGTGCGTAGCCTAGTGAATAAAGACCCGCGTAGGACGCAGGAAACCGGAGTTCGATTCCCGATTGTACAGGAATCTGTCTCCTTCTTGACTACGCCTTCAGAGGTGTTCTGAGTGCTAGTCTTTCGGACTAGGTTCCATGTGCAGCATGTACTTAGCGAGACCCCAAGGAAACAAAGGAGTTCTCCTTGGCAAAATTCTCTAGAAGAGACCGCTCTCATAGGTAAGGTAAATAAACGATCAAACAAAGAAACAAAGAAACCCAGAAATAAAGAAACGCACCAACACACAAGCAAGCAAGCAACGAAGCAAGCGAGCAAAAAACCAAAACCAACCAACAAACCAACCAACGAACGAACCAACCAACCAACCAACCAACCAACTAACCAACCAACCAACCAACCAACCAACCAACCAACCAACCAACCAACCAACCAACCAACCAACCAACCAACCAACCAACCAACCAACCAACATAAACAGCAAAGAAACAACCAAACAACCAGCCAATCAACCAAAAAACCAGCCAACCAACCAACCAACCAACCAACCAACCAACCAACCAAAATAAACAAGCAAAGAAACAACCGAACAACCAGCCAATCAATCCGGCCAGACAATCAAGTAGAAGAAAGAGAAAAAAAAAAAGAAAATCAAAACTAATAATAATAATAATAATGATAATAATAATATAATTATACTACTACTGCTACTACTGCTACTACTACTACTACTACTGCTACTAAGGATAGTGATAATAATAGAAATAGTAGAAATAATAATAATGATAATAATAATAATAATAATAATCATGATCATCATCATCATTATGAGAAGAAGGAAGAGGAGGAGGAGGAGGACAACGATAGCGACGACAACAACAGCAACAACAACAACAGCCAACTAACCACCACCACCAACAACAAAAAGACACAACAACAACAACAACAACAACAAGAAAAGATAAACAGAAAGGAAAAAAGGCGGCGCTGCATGAGGCGACGCGATCTCCCCTTTCGAGAGAAGTCATAAGAACACATGTGTACAGTTGATCTGACAGTCAGAAATTAAACACCCAAAATACCATATCTTTGGTGAACAAACATTGAAAGATATAAACAAAGAAACCTATAAAAGGACGACAATGACAGAGAGGTTGGGGAGTGAGGTTGGGGGGGGGGGAGCGATTGTTATAAATGGACATTATTTACCCAAGCGAACACTATTTGGACACATAAAATATCCCCGATTCCTGTCTCGCTATTACCACGGCAATCCGTGTGTTGGATACTGTTGTATCATCCCTACGGATTCATGGTAATGCTAAGTAGCCTAACAATTTACACTGATAAGTTCAGTTGTTGTGTCAATAAAGCAATGACGTGGTAGTGATGACTGTTGACTTGTTTGTGATAGGCACAGTATAAATTCTCAGGATCTGCGTCCTTCTCTTTATTTCTGACTTTACGTTGCCTCAAGTCAAGACGAAGTCCAGAGTTGTGATCACAAGAGTTCTCGTGTTTTACAAGTAAGTGCGTTCATTTGATCTTTACTGATTTTCTCATACCAGAGTTTAAGAAGTTCACATAATTTATAATTAAGTGTTTATTCTAAAACTGACTTTCTCATAGCACAATAAAATATGTTTAATTTATTTTTAACATTGATTGTGACCTGATACAAACAACAAGCTTAATTATATCTGGACGTACAATCCAAAATCCGTATGTTCATTACTACTCTTTGTTCACTCGAAATTGGATTTTTTTTCCAACAGTCATCCAAACTTTCCAAGAAATCCAGGACATATGAAAATACATTGCATAACCATACCGCTAGAACTGATTTTTTCCCCATAGATTTGTAAACAGAGTTACTATTTTCTTTCGAATTTGACGAATGTTATTTTGGATGAGGGGATTTTTTTTAACTGATTACCGTGGTTCAGTCTTCTTACTATTTAGCTCCAGTCTTTAATTTCTGCTTTCTATTTCTAGTATATTCACATGATTTTGTAGGTCTTTTCATTTTCTGCAATTAGAACAATGTCATCTACGTGATCACAAGAGCTCTCGTGTTTTACAAGTAAGTGTTCACTTCATCTTTACTGAATTTCTCAGGCCAGGTTTAGGAAGTTCACATATTTACAATTAAGTGTTTATTCTAAAACTGACTTTCTCATTGCAGACTAAAGTATTTTCGCTT
>JAPXFY010001226.1:17500-20000 GCA_030674185.1 Monoplex corrugatus | reverse complement strand
TGTGTGTGTGTGTGTGTGTGTGCATGTGTGTGTGTGTGTGTGTGTGTGTGTGTGTGTGTGTGTGTGTGTGTGTGTGTGTGTGTGTGTGTATGTGTGTGTGTGTGTGTGTGTGTAACAGGAATCTCAGGATAATTGCTTTTCAGTCTCTGATAAAGAGGGTACTTTTCACCGGGATGACCATCAAAGTTTTTCAAGTACAGATAAAACATTGGAGAGTTTGGCCCGTAATCATGTAATGTAACGTAGTCACATTGTGCAATAGGACCAAGAACTTCGACAAAAGGAGAGTTCTGTAACAAAGGGAGATAAATGATGAATATGATCTATCATACCCGTTTTCGTGGTGCTTTCATCTTGATCTGTGTCACCTGTATGCGTGCGAGAGAGAGAGAGAGAGAGAGAGAGAGAGAGAGAGAGAGAGAGAGAGAGAGAGAGAGAGAGAGAGAGAGAGAGAGAGAGAGAGTGCGTGTGTGTACAAAAATGAGGAGACTAGCTTTACAAGACAAAAAAAATCTGCATATCAGATATAACTAAATTAGAGAGAGATGTGACTATGGAAATGCGAGAGTTACATGGAATTCTCTCCCCTTTCTATGGTCAACTTTTCTTTCCTCTTTTTTCTAGTCATCATGACATCTGATGGTTTATTTTTTGACAGAAGTGTACTTTGTATCATATATTATGTTTTCCTCTTTCTTTCGTTTTCAACACCACTGTTCACCGAATGTAGGAAGATGACAAGACAGGGAAGAGTAGATGATGGACAGGTGAGAGGATGTTATCTGTGAAATTCTCTCCCGCTCTATTGTCTTCTTTTCCCTTTCACTTTGAACACTGGTGAAAGGTAATTAAGGGTTTCTGACAAAGGTGTGTGCCAGTGTGTTTGTGATAGGAATGTTAGGGTATGCTTATCAGTTTGTAGAGAAGTGGGTCCTTTTCTCTAGAATGATCACCTGAGGTTTTCAAGTAAGGCTGTAATCCTTAAGGTTGGACTGTTATCACGTAAAGTGCATATGATAACGTAGATCAACCCGTCCAAGAACATTGACATGGAGAGACAATTACAGAAAAAAAGAAACAGTTTTCAAACAAAAATTAAGATATAGGTGAATAACAAAAATACGCACGCATACACATACATACACTTATCTATGAACGCACTCATGGTTCACACACAAATGCTCAAGCACAAACGTAAACACACACACACACACACACATACACACACACACACACACACACGCACGCACGCACATACACACACACACACACACACACACACACACACACACACACACACACACACACACACACACAAACACATGACATGGACAAAGAAGAGAGGATTTTACAGACCATGATAATACATCATCTACCTGTCCTGACACTTTGGTTAATCTTTTACAATATTCCCAATCTACTGTCTGTGTGTTTATGTCTTAAAGAACAGTTCATCATTTTCGTTAATGTCTTTCACAGTGTGTACGTTTCTCTGTCTGTTGGTCTGCATGTGTGTTTCTATATTTCTTAAGATAGCGGTTTTCAGTCGCTGGTGGAGGGGTTACCTTTCCTTGAGATGACCAGATTTTTAGTATAAATGTAAAACTTAAGGTTGGCCATTTATCATGTAATATGCATACAATCACGCAGACCAACCTGACCAAGAATGTTTCACACGGAGAGAAAACCACAGCAAGAAAAGATAAACAGTATGTATGATCTCTTATCTCCCTTTCTGTAGCCCTCTCTTATTAGTCTGTGCCATCTTTGCGTGAATGTGAATGAACGGAGATATGAATATTCATGGAATAAAAGCTGCTTGACAAACGAACGAGACAGTCTTGATGGAGGGTGACTCAAAAAGATCATTGATAGGAAAGATTAGGAAATGACAATCAACATTTATGGGTTATTTTATGAGAAAAGGTGAATTAGAGCACCTGGTCACGACAGGAAAGCTGGAGGGAAAGAGAGCACCAGGTAGATCCAGGGAGAAAATACTGGATGGACTTGTAGGGTGACTGGGGACAGAGAGGGTGGAAGATGTGCTTGCAGCGATAAGGGATAGATACATATGGAGGGTCATGATCGCCAACGTCATGCGGCAGGGCACATGATGATGATGATGATGACGACGACGACGACGATGATGATGATGATGATGATGATGATGATGATGTTGACATGAGACAGGTGTAAAACAGGGGGATGCCGACAATAGAGAGGTGAAAGGATGTGTTATGTGCAGTTGTTTCCCAATCTGTTGTCACATCTTCCCTGTTCCTTTCAACATTGTGAAATCTAACGGCTTCCTGACATTCGCGTACTTGGTATGTGTGTTTTTCTTCACTCTGTCTATTTCATTTTATTTCTTCTTGTTCGTTTTACATTGCTACTCGCCAGAAATGACAGAGGAGAGTAGGTTATAGAGAGGTGAGAGGATGTATTTTATGGTATTCTCTCCCATCCTATTCTCTCTCTCTCTATGTCTGTCTGTCTC
>JAPXFY010001226.1:0-2500 GCA_030674185.1 Monoplex corrugatus | reverse complement strand
AAAGGGGGAAAAAAAAAAAAGGGGGTTTGGGAACCCCCTTTTTTTCCCTTTTTTTTTTTAAATTTTTTTGGGGGTTTTTTTTTTTCCCCCGGGGGTTTTTTTTCCCCCTTTTTTTTTTTTTTTTTTTGGGGTTTTGTTTTTTTTTTTTATTTTTTTTTTTTTTTTGGGGGGGGGTTTTGGGGGGAAAAAAAGGGGGGAAAAAAAAAAAGGGGGTGGGGGTTTTTGGGGGTTTTCCCCTTGTTTTTTTCCGGGAAATTTTTTTTTTTTTTTTTGGGGGGGTTTTTTGGGGTTTTTGGGTTTGGGGGGGGGGGGTTTTTGGTTTTTTTTTAAAACTTTTTTTCCCTTTAATGGGTTTAATAAAATTTTTAAAGGGGTTTTTTGGGAAAAAAAAAAAAAAAATTTTTTGTTTTTTTTTAAAATTTTTTTTTTTTTTGGGGGGGAAAAAAAAAATTTTTTAAAATTTTTTAAAAAATTTTTTTTTTGGGTTTTTTGGGGGGGGTTTTTTGGGGGGGGGTTTTTTTTTTTTTTTGGGGGGTTTTTTGGGGGGAAAAAAGGGGGTGTTTTTTTTTTTTTTTTTGGGGTTTTGTTGGGGCTTTTTAAAGGGGGGTTGGGAAAGGGTTTAAAAAGGAAAAAAGGGGGGGAAAAAAAAAAAAGGGGGGGGGGGGGGTTTTTTTGTATTTTTTTTTTTGGGGGCCATTTGGTTTTTTTTTTTTTTTTTTTTTGGGGTTTTTTTTTGGGGTTTTTTTTTTTTTTGGTTTTTTTTTTTTTTTTTTTTTTAATTTTAAAAATTTTTGGGTTGGGGGGTTTTTTTGGTTTGGGGGTGGGGGTTTTTTTTTTTTCCCCCCCCTTTTTTTTTTTTTGGGGGTTTTTTTGGGGAATTTTTTATTTTTTAAAGGGGTTTTTTTTTTGGGGGGTTTTTCGGGTTTTTTTTAAAATTTTGGGAAAAAGGTTTTAGGGGGTTTTTGGGGAAGGGGGGGGGGGTTTTTAAAAATGTTGTAAAAAAAATTTTTTCCCCCCAAAAAGGGGGAAAACCAAAAAAAAAATTTTTTTTTTTTTTGGTTTGTTGTTGTTGTTTGTGTGTTGGGTGTGGTTTTTTTTGGGGGGAGGAAGGGGAGGGGGTGATTTTTTTGGTTTTTGTTGTGTTTTGGGTGGGCGGTTTTTGTGTTTTGTTGGTTTTTGGTTGGTGTTTTTTGGGTTGGGGTTGTGGGGGTGGTGTTTGGGGTGGGTTGGTTTGTGTTTTTTATTCTGTCTGTATGTCTCCTACTAGCTTTGTGATTCTTCTCATGTATCAAGGTAACGCTGTTTATGATGAAAGTAGGGGAAAAGACCAAAGATTCATGATTCAAGAGGAGAGTAGATGATAATAGAGTGGAGGTGTTGTTTTCTGATTTTCCCGATCTGTTTGTCACATGTTTCCTGTCTCTTGTCAATCAACGTAGTTGAAATGAAACAATTGGAGGTATTGACTTCTATGGAAATTCTTCACCTTAATTGTTTGGTTTCCTTGGATTGTGTGGTATGTGTGTGTGTGTGTGTGTGTGTGTGGTGTGTGTGTGTGTTGTGTGTGGTGTGTGTGTGTGTGTGTGTGTATGATGTGTGTGTGGTGTGTGTGGTGTGATGTTTGTGTGTGTTGTGTGTTTGTGTGTTTGTATGTGGGGGTTTGTGTTTGTGTTGTGTGTTGTTTTTGTGTATGTGTGTGTGGTAGTGTTGTGTGTGTATTGTTTGTGTGTGTTTGTGTTAGTGTGTGTGTTTGTGTGTGTTGTGTGTGTTGGGTTGTGTGTGTTTGGGGTGGTGTGTGTTGTGAATGTGTTTTTGTGTGTTTTCGATGTTGTGTGTTGCTTTGTGTGTGGGTAGTTGTGTGTTTGTGTGTGGTATGTATTTTGTGTGGGGTGTGTGTTCTGTTTGTGTTTAATGTGTGTGTGTTGTGATATGTGTGTGTGTGTGTGTAAAATGTGTGTGTGTGTTGTTTTGTAGTGTGTGTTGGTGTGTTGTGTTGTGTGTGTGTTGTTGTATATCTCTGTCTGTATGTTTTTCCCTTGGTCTTACTCAGTGTTCAATGTTGATGTTATGATAATATGGGAATACGGGGATGATAGCGGAAGTAGAGAATAGAGAGGTGAGAGGATGTGTTGTGTGGAATTCTCTCCCGAATTGTTGTCACCTTTTCCTGTCTCTTCAACACGTGGGGAAAACAGTTGGAGGAGACTTCTATGGAAATCTCTTCCAATATTGTTTGTTTTTGTTTTTGTGTGTGTGTGTGTGTGTGTGTGTGTGTGTGGTGTGTGGGGTTGTGTGTGTTGTTTTTGGTTTTTGTGTGTGTGTGTTTTGTGTGTTGTTTTGTGTGTGTTTGTTTGTGTGTTTGTGGGTTTTTTTTGTGTGTGGTGGTTTTGTGTTTTTTGTGTGTTTTGTGTTTTGTGTGTTTTGGTTTGTTTTGTGTTGTTTGTATGTTGTGGTTTGGGGGGTGTTTGGTGTTTTGTGTAAAATTTTTGTGTATGTTTTT
>JAPXFY010001225.1:0-7500 GCA_030674185.1 Monoplex corrugatus | reverse complement strand
ATTGTTATTGTCGTGTTAAGCCCAGCCGACTGCGCAGAGCCATATCAGGACTGTAACCATCTAAAAGGGTATGCAACATTTAGATGATTAATAGATAACGACATTCATAAGGCGAGAGACAGAGAAGAGAGAGAGAGAGGAGAGAAGAGAGAGAGAGAGAGAGAGAGAGAGAGCAAGAGAGAGAGAGAGAGAAGAGAGAGAGAGGCAAGAGAGAGCAAGAGAGAGAATGAGAGAGAGCAAGAGAAGAATGAGAGAGAGAGAGAAGAGAGAGCAAGAGAGAGAATGAGAGAGAAGAGAGAGAGAGAGAGAGAGAAGAGAGAGAGAGAAGAGAGAGAAAGAGAGAGAGAAGAGAGAGAGAGCAGAGAGAGAGAGAAGATAGAGAGAGAAAGAGAAGAGAAGAAAGAGAGAGAGAGAGAGAGAAAGAGAGAAAGGAGAGAGAGACAAGAGAGAAAGAGAAGAGAGAGCAAGAGAGAGAGAGAGAAGAGCAAGAGAGAAGAGAGAGAGAGAGAGGAGAGAGCAGAGAGAGACAGAGAGGAGAGAGAGAGAGCAAGAGAGAGCAGGAGAGAGACAGAGAGCGAGAGAGAGAAAGAGAGAAAGAGATAGAGCAAGAGAGAGAAACAGACAGACAGACAGAGAAAGACAGACAGACAAAGACAGACAGATAGAAAGACAGAGAGAAAGAAGAAGAGATAACAAAAAAGCAAAGGAACAAGTCAGAAAGAAACAGAACAAAAAAGGAATAACTAACACAAATCAAAATGGATACTATTACATGCTAAAAAAATATACAGAAACGCATCCCCACCCCCCCCCACCATTAGGAAACCCACCCCCACGGCCCCCCAACGAACCCCCCCCCCCCCCCACGAACCACCGACACCAAAAAACCCCAACTACAATTCACCTCAGACGTGGAAGTGACAGAGAAAAACCCAAACTTCTATCACAAAGAGAACAGGCCCGAGAGATACAGACACCTAGAGAGTTCGCTCAGACTCGAGAGTATTTTCCTTCAGATCTCTATTATCCTGTGATGGGGGGGGGTGGGGGGGGTTCCATCTGATATTAGGACTGCATCACAAGGCTGTCTACTCTGCATCTACTACCGTAATTATATAATACCCTTGCGTCAGACAGGCCCGAGAGATACAGACACCCACAAGTTTGGTCAGAATCAAGGGTATATATTTCATCCTAGATTTTAAGATATTGTAAAATAAGAGATTAGCTTCAAACAGTGAGGGAAGGAAAGCAGAGACAGAGATGGCGGTGGAGTAAGAGAAGGAGAGAGAGACAGAGAGACAGACTTAGAATGCGAGAGACAGAGAGAGTAAGAGTGAGGAGAGAGAGAGAGTGAGAGTGAGAGAGAGAGACAGAGAGACTTAGAATCAAGAGACGAGTGAGAGAAGAGAGGAGAGAGAGAGAGTGGAGAGTGAGAGTGAGAGAGAGACAGAGAGACAGACAGAGAGAGAGGCGAGAGGATGAGAGAGAGAGGATGAGAGAGAGAAACACAGAGAGAAGCGAGAGATAGAGAGAGAGAGAGAGAGAGAGAGAGAGGAGAGTGAGAGAGAGAGAGACAGAGAGAGAAGAGAGAGACAGAGTAGAGAGGAGGATGAAGAGAGAGAGACAAGAGAGAGAGCGAGAGATAGAGAGAGAGAGAGAGAGAGAGAGGTGAGAGAGAGAGACAGAACAGAGAGACTTAGAATCCAAGAGACAGAGTGAGAGAGAGAGGAGAGAGAGGAGAGAGAGAGAGAGAGAGTGAGAGGAGAGAGAGGGGTAGAGAGAGAGACGAGACGAGACAGAGAGATAGAGATCGAGAGACAAGAGATGAGAGAGAGGGAGAGAGAGAGAGAGGAGATGAGAGAAGGAGAGAGAAGAGACAGAGAGACTAGAATTGAGACATGAGAGTGAGAGAAGAGAAGAGGGGAGAGAGAGAGAGAAGAGAGGGTGAGAGAGATGGGAGAGGAGAGGAGAGTAAGGGAGAAAGGAGGTGAATGAGATAGAAAGAGATGCAAGGAGAATAGAGGTGAGAGACAGAAAGAGAGGGGTGAGTGAGAAAGATGTGGGTGTGTGGTGTGTGTGTGTTGTGTGTGTGTGTGTGTGTGCATGTGTGTGTGTGCGTGGGGGAGGATGTGTTGTGTGTGTGCGTGTTGTGTGTGTGTGTGTGTGTGGTGTGTTGTGTGTGTGTGTGGGGGTGTTGTGTGTGTGTGTGTGCGTGCTTGTGTGTGTGCGTGGTGTGATGTGTGTGTGTGTTGTGTGTGTGTGTGTGTGTGTGCGTGTTGTGTGTGGTGTGTGTGCGTGCTTGTGTGTGTGTGTGTGGCGTGTGTGTGTGTGTGTGCGTGTGTGTGTGTGTGTGTGTGTGTGGGCGTGTGTGTGTGAGTGTGTGCGTGTTGTGTGTGTGTGTGTTGGCGCGTGTGTGTGTGTGTGTGTGTGTCTGTGTGTTGTGTGTGTCGGTGTGTGTGTGTCGTGTGTGTGTGGTTTGTGTTGTGTGTGTGTGTGTCGCTGCGCAGCGCGCTATGTGTGTGGCGTGTCTATGTCTGCATGTCTGTGTGTGTATGCGTGTGTTTTTGTGTGTTCGTGTGTGTTTGTGTGTGTGTGTGTGTGTGTGTATGTGTGTGCGTGCGTGTCTCTGTGTGTGTCTATGTGTTTGTGTGTATGTGTATGTTGTCTGTCTGTCTGTGTCTGTATGAGCGTGTGTGTGTTTGTGTGTCTGTGTCTGTATGTCTGTATGTCTGTGTGTTGTGTGTGTGTGTGTGTGTGTGTCTGTATCGTGTGTGTGTGTGTGTGTGTGTCTGTATCTGTGTGCCTGTGTGTGTGTCGGAGTATCATTCTATAAATGGACATGGCTGACTAGCCATGAAAAGGCTTTACGCAATCGCTTGACCTTTAGACACAAATACCAATGGTTGAAGAGCTCGACACGACAATATGACTGAGTGTGTTGCGATAGGGAAAACTTTCACAGAGACAAAGGCCTGTGTATTGTGTGCGATGGATCGTAACCGTCAAGTAACTCTCTGTCTCTGTCTCTCTCTCTGTCTCTGTCTCTTTATGTCTCTCTGTCTATTTGTCTCTGTCTCTCTCTCTCTCTCTGTCTCTCTGTCTCTCTGTCTTCTTTTGTCTCTGTCTCTGTCTCCGTCTCTCTCTCTCTGTGTCTCTGTCTCTCTCTCTTTATGTCTCTGTCTCTTCTCTCTCTCTCTCTCTGTCTCTCTCTCTTTATGTCTCTGTATATCTGTCTGCCTCTGTCTCTCTCTCTCTCTCTGTCTCTGTCTCTCTCTCTTTATGTCTCTCTGTCTATGTGTCTGCCTCTGTCTCTTCTCTGTCTCTCTCTCTCCCTCTGTGTTGGTCTGTCTGTCTGTCTGTTCTCTGTCCTTCTCTGTCTCTGTCTCTCTCGGTCTGTCTCTGTCTCCGCCTCTGTCTGTCTCTATTTCTCTGTCTCTCTGTCTCTTTGTCTCCATCCTCTCTCTGTCTCTGTCTTGGAAAAGTGTCACACAGATGTTTTTGTTGGCTATACTGTATTTTGCAAACCAGCGGTAAAGCTTTCGTCCCAAGGGAGACGATCTGGGGGATTGGTTTGTTTAGTAAAAAAACAATTGGTTCCTTTTGTAACATGGATTGATATTAAACAAACTAATATATGTGCATTTGTTATCGATAAACATATTTTTGGTACTTCAAAAATGTTTTGTTTGTTTGTGCTTATGTTCAGCCAGAAGGTTCACCTTACTATACACATTTCGATATTGATAACGGAATCTCTGCTTTGGAAGAATGTCGTGTTGATTGTTTGCTGTCGTTAGGTGATGCTGAAATATTACTTCGTGGAGATCTGAACAGCAGAACGTCAAATTTTTCTCCAGAAATTTACGACTGTTTTGGTATTGACTCGTTGACGAACAGTCAACCGTCATGTACAGATCGCAGATCTGAAGATTCAGTTTTAAATAATTACGGTAAAATGTTGTTGAACTTGTGTGCTGCATTTGGTTTGTATATTTTGAATGGAGTTTGTAAAGGCGACCATCAGGGTCGCTATACTTACATATCTGATAATGGATGCAGCGTGAATGATTATTTTCTTATTTCTAAAGATCTTTTTTCTTCTGTTTGTATGATTGTACCTTATATATATCTGATCGCATTGATTCAGACCATTTTCCTGTTCAGTTACATATTACTTTCCCAAATGAAAATACATTTGGAACGGATGTTTGTGACAGTGACACAGTCATTGAAAAATTTGTGTGGAGTGATGAAAGTGGTCATGTTTATAGATCAAATTTACAGAAAGAGGAGACGCGTTTGAAATTTCAATCTGCTATGAATTTGATTGATGTAGATGTAGATGATGCTTTGAACGTGTTCAATGACTGTATTAAAGATAATGCTGAAAGTATGAAAAGATACTTGCATAGTAACAAGACAAACACAAATAGTGATTGGTTCGACTTTGAATGTTTAGCAGCCAAACGGAATGTCCGAAGATTGTTAAAAAGATTTAGAAAAACTTTAAGCGATGAGGTCAGATGTATGTATACTATTGCTAGAAGAGAATATAAAAATCTTCTGAAAAGAAAGAGAAGATTCTTTAATCTAGCATTATTGAACAGCTTGGTGTCCACATTAAATGACCAACAGGCATTTTGGAAATCCGTTAAAAAGGCATCATTTAAAAGAAGTCAGTCAAAACGTTGCATTACTGTTAACACGTGGTTTGAACATTTTCGTTCTCTGTTAGACAAAGATGTTGTGCAAGAGGTTGAGTATACTATGCAAGTCAATGAGGAAACAGATGGCCATCTTAATCGTCCTATTTCGGTGGATGAAGTTGTGTCTGCCATGCGTAAACTGAAAAATGATAAAGCTGCTGGCCTGATCTTATTATTGGTGAATTCTTTAAAAATGGGACAGAAGATACAATTCAGTTTTTCCTGAAACTATTCAATAAACTTTTGATGATGGCATATTTCCAGAAAGTTGGTCAGAATCAATAATTTTACCATTATTTAAGAAAGGGGACGCCAGTAATCCAATTAATTACAGAGGAATTTCTCTCTGTAATATAAGCAGTAAATTATATAGCACCATTATCAATAAGAGGTTACAGGAATGGTTTGCAATTAATGACATTACAGGAGATCACCAAGCTGGCTTTAAGAGGGGATATTCTACAGTCGATCATGTGTTTACTTCCTTTCATTTATTCAGAAACAGTTTTCTTGTAATAGAAAATTGTATGTTGCTTTTATTGATTTTGAAAAAGCATTTGATTCTATTGATAGAAATTTGCTTTGGCCAATTTTGTTGAAGAACGGTGTAAACGGTAAATTGTTTCAATGTATAAAGGCAATGTATCAAAATGTTAAATGTCGAATCCGCTGTGGGCTTCATTTTACAGATTATATTCAGTGTACAACTGGAGTTAAACAAGGAGGTGTTTGTAGCCCTGTGTTATTTTCTATGTTTATTAACGAGCTTGCTCTGGAGGTTATCAGCAATGGGCGTCATGGGGCCAAATTTCCACATGATTTGTCAGAATTGTTTATTCTCTTGTTGGCAGATGATGTGCTGTTGTTATCTGAAACGGTTGTAGGTTTACAGAGGCAGTTAAATACTCTACACAGAGCAGCAACTTCTTTGCATCTTAAGGTAAATTTGAACAAAAGTAATGTTGTCGTATTTAGAAAAGGAGGACACTTAGCTGCTAGAGAGAGATGGGTGCACAATGATACAGTTATGCCTGTTGTAAATGCATATAAATACCTAGGAATTTATTTTTCTACACGTTTGAGTTTTACTCTGGCTTGTAAAGATATTGCTAGCAGGGCAAAAAAATGCATTGCTATGTGTGATGAAAAGATTGAATATGTTAAATAATAATTCATTTGATTTACTTGTCAAAATATTTGATTCACAAATACAGCCAATTTTGCTGTATGGAGCAGAAATTTGGGGATTAGATAAGGCAGTTATGCATTGTGAAGCTATACACTTATTTGCTTTGAAAGGATTTTTAGGACTGGATAAGCGCACATCTAATGATTTGGTATATGGAGAAACAAACAGATACCCATTGTTTGTTCATTCAGTTGTACGATGTATTCAATTTTGGTTAAAACTATTGCATATGGAAGACAATAGACTGCCGAAAAAATCCTATAAAATGCTGTTTGATCTAGATTGTAAAGGTAAGAAGAATTGGGTAACTAGTATACGTATGTGTCTGAATGAATACGGGTTTGGTAATGTTTGGTTTTTCCAAGGAGCTGGCGATAAGAGACAGTTTACTCGTGATTTTCGACAAGACTTATTGATTGTAGATGGCAAAAGTGGAATGACCATATAAAGACAAGTGGAAGATATGATGTTTACAGAACTGTCATAGATTCTCACAGTGTTAAACCATACATAAGCCTTGATCTGGATATTAATTTGAAAAAAATAATAGCAAAATTCAGACTTGGTTTATCAAATTTAAAAACCCATCAGTTGAGATACAAGCAACACAGAGAGTCTGATTTGCTCTGTCCCTTATGTAAGCAAGCTGAAGAAGACGAAATACATTTTGTCCTGTGTTGTCCAGCTTTAGATGAAATCCGTTCAAGGTTTATCCCTCAAAAGTATTATAGATGCCCAAATATGTTTAAACTGTGTTTGTTAATGTGTTCAACTCGTTTTGATTATATTAAGAATTTTGGTTTGTTCCTGCTTAAGGCAGTTAAAATCAGGGAAATTGCTTTATCGTAATACACAATATATTTTGTTGTTGATTACTAATCCTATATGATATAATATCTGATTATTCATTATGTTTATAAGCACCCCTTCAGTAGGGGCTATGGCCTTTCTTGAATAAAAATTCTGAAGTCTGAAGTCTGAAGTCTGTCTGTCTGTCTGTCTGTCTCTCTCTCTCTCTGTTGGTCTGTCTGTGTGTCTGTGTGTCTGTCTGTCTCTCCATCTCTCTCTCTCTCATTCTTACCTCATACTATCTTTGTCTCTCTCTTCCGTAATGTGTCTTTCTGTCTCTTTCTTTTTCTGGTTGTCTGTGTTGTGGGGTGTGTGTGTGTGTGTTGTGTGTGTGTGTGTGTGTGTTGTGTCTGTGTGTGTGGTGTGTGTGTATGTGTCTGTGTGTGTGTGTGGTGTGTGATGTGTGTGGTTGTTGTGTGTGTGTTGTGTGTTGTGTGTGTGTTGTGTGTGTGTTGTGTGTGTTGTGGTGTGTGTTGTGTGTGTGTGGTTGTGTGTTGTGTGTGTGTGTGTATGTGTGTGTGTGTTGTGTGTGTATGTGTGTGTGTGTTGTGTGTGTTGTGTATGTGTGTGTTGTTGTGTATGTGTATGTGTGTGTATGTGTGTGTATGTGTGTGTATGTGTATGTGTGTGTGTATGTGTTGTGTATGTGTATGTGTGTGTGATGTATGTGTGTGTGTTGTGTATGTATGTGATGTGTTGTGTATGTGTGTGTTGTGTATGTGTGTGTATGTGTGTGTTGTATATGTGTGTGTG
>JAPXFY010001224.1:0-39132 GCA_030674185.1 Monoplex corrugatus | reverse complement strand
CAAGTTATGCACCACGTACAATAAGCTTCCATTCACTTTTTTTAAAGAAAAATTTGCAATTCCAACCATCATTCTTTCACATACCTTCTTGGTGGAGTCCATTTTCAAGATGGAGCCGAAAGTATTGGTGATGGCCGCTTTCACTTCTGGCAGTTGCTCCCTGGTATAGACGGACAGCAACCACCGGAAGGTCGGCACATCATCCATCTTGGGCGGCTCCCCTATGCTGGGCGCTGTCACCATCCCATGTTCTGTTGCAGCGCAGAACTTCTTGATGTCAGTCAGATACAGGGCGGTCTGCCGCAGCCAGGCAGCGCTGTGCTGTTCCCGCAGCTTTTTCATGAGCTGCAGGGCCCGTTCCCGACTCCTCGCTGACGCACCAACGTGATGACACGGAGATCACAGGCATAGTGGTAGGTCAGGATGGCTGGGAACTGCAGACGGTGCCCCAGATCCAACTGAGCCAGAATGGGAAGGCTCCAGCTGATCAACTTCCCTTTGCAGCTGTGACACTCCAGGTACTTCCCCGCCAGGTTGTAAAAACAATCCACATCCAGCACTTTTCGCACTGTGTGGTACAGGCCGCACTGTGTTAGGACACGGCCCTTGCACTCGGCTCTGGGACAGACCAAGCGGCACTGCCACAGTTTCACTGGCATCCACAGGCAGAGGCGGCGGGCGAAATAGCGGGCTGGAGTGGAGCTTGTGGGCAACGGGGAGACGGGGCAGGAGGATGGTACCACACACGGTCAACTTTGGCCACATCGAGCTCCGGCTTGCTCTTCTTCGACCAGCGGAACAGGGCCTTGGAGATCCACTGGTGGTCTGAAGAATTCAAGCTTTTCCTCCACCCCTCAGGCAAAGGGAAGTCATCTGTAGATAAAACAAACCAAAAATACCACATGACATACATAACTACACAGATTCATTGAAAAGGCCAAGGGAAACAGAGATTACAAAGCATGACAGACACTAAAACAAGGTCATGTTTCACTTTCTCCAGATAATGTTGCCATGCTTCAAATACATGCACAGACATCACTGATGCAACATACAGAAGATCCAAACACAGCATAGAATAAGCCATAAACCTGCAAATAAATCCAGTGTGCTGGCAAGGTTTTCATGTTAGGTATGGAAAACTCCCCTGTCAACAACAGATTCAGACACTTGCCAACACAACTTTGCAATGAAGGTTAATCCACCCTTCAAAATATCATTTGACAGTTAGTATGTTCTCTTGATTTAGAGTAGGCACAAATATACGGTTCTGTTACATGATATTGAAATGTAATCAACAAGTGACATGAGTCTAATACAGGCAGAATGACATTATCGGGGGAATGAACACGACCGCTGTCAAAGCAGTTCTAATCAAATGAACATGAGTAAGCATTAGATGTGTGCCAGCCTTATAACAGGAACAGATCCATCCATCCTCATAAAATCAAACTAAAAACCATCACGGATGTCCTTGTACAACGCAACCTGAAAACACATGAATGTTTAATTCATTTTGCTCCTACCTTTTCCAGCAATGTCATGGCCCGATTCCATCTTGTCGGCTATGTGGGCCAGCTCCATCTCCTCCTCTTCCGTCAGGTTGCTCAGCTGTGCATCATAAGCCAGCAACTGGGGAATTGCCACTGCAGAAGTACTGCTGTGGTGCACTGTCGCTGACTTTTCTGCACAGCTGGGCCCCAACACAGCCAGGATTGGGCCGCGGTCACAGCAGAAGTGCTGCAAGGTCTGCTGCTGGGACCCACGGTCGCTGGCTTTCCTGCCGAGCTGCCACCCGACACAGCCTTGGATGGAATTCTTGGTGCAAACTAAACATAAATATGAAGAAAACGCATTACATATCAATACGAATTGAAATCTGTCAAGCACAGCATCATACCATTACTTCAGTGTGCTACTACTACTACTATTACTACTGCTACTATTACTACTGCTAGTACAAGTCATCACTCTATAAATCACAACACAATAACTGTTAATTAGTCAAGCTGCACACATTTACATTACAATGTTCAATTATAACATGCTCACACACACTAAGGTAAAAACTCATACACACCTTTCTCGCAAGTTCCCGCTTCTTCAGCGCTACTGCTTCTTTTCCTTCCGGAAAAGCGAGCAGATAACGCTTCAGCTGATGTTTGTTGATGCTGAGGGGAGCAGCTGATGGGGTCTCCGTCTTCAGGTCGTTGACCAGCCAGGCGGCATATCCGAGCCGGTTCTGCACAATCCAGAGGAGCGTGGCTCCTCTGTACCTGCCAAACTGGCACTGCACCTGCCCCAGTACCTCCAAATGGCTGGCCTTCCGGTCTCCCCGTAATCGAGCTGCTGCAGCCTCAGCCATCCTCAAAACATCTGCATGCGGGAGACTTCTGCAATGTTTCAAGTAATCATTTTAACTCCAAGTTACACTGCTTTTCCAATATACACACATGGGTCTGCCCGATAAAGCACTTCTTTTTTTTTTTAACACAAGGCTCAGATTTAAACATCAATAACACCTCTGTACCTTCCACATGAATTACATGCAGTTCAGTCTCAGCCATCAACATACAACTTGGCTCTCAGTCACTGGCTACCTTCATGCTCCAATACGTCTGCTTGTTTAAGCTTATTGTTTATAAACCTCATCCATCCTTCTGAACGTTCCCTCCTTACACTTCAACTTGCAGACCTTGCAAATTTATAAGGTTTTGCTCTGCAGACAGTGCATTGTACAACCAATTTCTGATTGGTGATTAAATCACATGGTGTTTTTAATCCACTGTAAATGTTTCACTTCACAAGCACGTTTATTCACATCAATATACATCAAATCTGTGTCTATATCTGTCCATCTGATTGTGTACTTTCTTTTGAAGAATCTTTTGGCAGGTCAACATGATCCTACATGTGCATTGTTGGAAACACTGACCTGTCAGTTTGCATGAGATCTTTTGGATCTTCCACGGCCGTCTGCCACACCAGTTCTCCACTGGGACGGCGGGTGAAGCGCGGCTTCAGTGAAGACATACTGTGGACAAAACCATCACCATAAGTACAGTTCACCCAACAATCTTGAACATTTTATATGCTTTTCATACCACCACTTCCATTCATTTCTTCCTATTCTCAATCAGGTTGTGATGGCCACCCTTGACACAACATCCTACAAGATAGGTAGTATACAGATTAATCACATAAAAATATTTCTCAACTTCACACACACACACACACACACACACACACACACACACACACACACACACTGGGTCACATAAATCATAAGTTATATTCCCTAACTTCTCTCTCTCTCATACACACACACACAGAATATAGTGACATAAACCATAAGTTACATTCCCTCAATCTGTCTTTCATACACACACACAAAGTATAGTCACATAAATTATCAGTTACATTCTATCTCTCTCTCTCACACACACTCACTCACACACACACACACACACACACACACACACACACACACACACACACACACACTAGACCTACACCTAAATAAATAAAAAAAAATTCCTCTCTTGGGAAACTGAAGCAGACCATCGCTGATGAGGGCACCAGTGAAGACATACTGTGGACAAAAACCATCAACATAAGTAAAGTTCACAAAAACATATTGCACATTTTATCTACTTTTCATACCACCACTTTCATTCTTTTCTTCCTCTTCTCCATCAGGTTATGATGCACACTCTTGATGCAATATCCTACATTACAGGTAGTACATTAGATTAATTAATTACCACAAAACATTCCTCTCCTTCACACACACACGTGCGCGCGCGCGCGCACACACACACACACACACAAATCAGAATTTACATTCCCTAACCTCTCTCTCTCTCTGTATCTCTCTCTCTCTCTCACGCTTGATTGACTGTGGATGGCAGAAATGGAACGATCACGTTCAAAGCAGTGATAGATTTAATATTTACAGAACTTTTTGTAATACTCGTGAAGTAAAATCATATATAACATTGAATATGAACAGACATTTTAAATATATGACAGCAAGATTTAGATTTGGCATATCAGAAATTAATGCCCATTATTTTAGATATAGATCTCACAGTGAGAGTGATTTATTGTGTCCATTATGTAAAAATTCAAAAGAAGATGAAGTGCACTTTTTGCTTTGCTGTCCAGCACTACAAAATATTCGAGAGAAATTGATTCGACCTAAATATCATAGGCAACCTTCATTATTTAAAATGACTTTATTGCTGTCATCAAACGCGTCTGATGTTGTATATAATCTATCTTTGTTTTTGTATAAAGCATTTAAGTTTAGAGAAAAAGCAACGTCATGATGCAGTACAATTTATGCTGCCCGTTTTGATTTTTGTCAGTGAACATGTTGCATATATACTGTGTACAAATTGTTTCATGGATTTCTGTTTTTCCATAGTATTTACACATTTAAGAGACGACAATATGTTATTGTATAAATTAAACTTCACTGAAATGACTAGTGCGTATAGATTGATGTCTTAGGTTTGTTATTTATAACAGTATTGTTCAAATGTTAATTTCTGTTTTAGTCTATGTACAATATAACATTAATGTGATTGTCATGATGCCAAATAATAGTTTTGCTTATGTATTTTGTACCCCTTCATGAGGGGCAATGGCCTATTACATGAATAAACCATCTGAAGTCTGAAGTCTCTCTCTCTCACACACACACACACATCAAATATAACATTCCCTCATAATTTCATACAAACCCTGACATGACAGGCAATGAACTATCTAATCTCTCTCTCTCTCTCCACACACACACACACACACATATTAGGCATACACCTATATAAAATAAGTTACTTTCCCTCTCTTGGATCTGAGGATAAATGCCCAGTCTACATTCCATCTCCACAGCCTACACTCTATACAGTGGCAGTCCTTTTCTTTTAGTAAGATAATGCAAACGCCCCCAACATTTACCCCACTCCTTTACACCTAGACCTCACTTGGAATTGTCACACCTAGACATCAAATGGCATTGTCACTACTAGCACTGAGCCTTCCATTTCGTTGCATTCCCCATTAGTAACTATTCCAGACTGCCAACATCACATCACATGGTCCTACTTCCACCCTCCCCTTGCATCAATTCACGGGGGGGGGGGGGGGGGGGGGGTGATTTTTTTTTGGCTATCTGCTCGCGTACCGATAACGAGTTCTAGAGATCGTGGGAATACAATGGGCTGAGTGGGAGACCTGTCACCCCCTTCTTCCACTTCCCACTACCGTCAAAGACTCCATGCTCATTTTTATGTTGTGAAACAATCAGTAAGAAATGTAAACTTATTTCTTATGCTTGATCTTGACAGTGATATAGCTAGCTAGATCTATTTCAAGCTATGAACAGTGTGCGGTGTCAGCGAGTCGCGCTTTTTTTTTTCTCCTGACATAAATAACGCCATTTTGAATCTAGGTCACAACTTCGATCAGCAAATCAAAGGATTTCCGATCTGGTGGCACTGTTGGCATAACTGTGTCATCAATCCAATTCCTTAAAGACAAATCAACGACGTAAAGAACCGTAGTACTTACTTGCTTTCTATTCCTTGGAATACACAATTACAGACTTATTTTCCAACAAGCCTACACACATCTAGGTCACCGCTTCGACCATTGCTTCAATGCATTTCCAGTCTGGCGGTACCGTTGGCGTAAATGCGTGAGCGGTCCAATTCTGTGGAGACATTTTAGCGAAATAAACAAAGGCAGTACTTACTTGCATGCAATTCCTCTGCACAGAAACTATTCAATCTGGCTTCCCACACGACACACTCAGTTCCAGGGCGCGTAGTGATACCGAGACAACGGCGGTTTTTATATGATTGGCTACAACAATCAGATGGAATAATCAAAACTGCAAATTTTTTAACATCACTAAAGGGGTAAGGCAAGGTTGCATCCTGTCTCCACATCTCTTCAGCATATACACTGAACATATCATGAGAGAAGCAGACATAGAAGACATGGGAGTAAATATTGGTGGTAGAAACCTGTCAAATTTACGCTACGCAGATGACACAGGATTACTGGCAGACAACATTACAGGCTCTAGGAGGATCCTGTACAGGGTAGACCGGGTTGGAAAGGCAGCTGGGCTGGACTTAAATTCAAAGAAGACAAAGGTTATGCATGTTGCAGGCAAATATAACACTAGACAGGACCAGATCATGCTAAACCAAGTCCCTCTAGAAAATGTCAAGGACTTTAGATATTTAGGTTCAGTCAAGACACACGATGGAACATGCTCAAAAGACATAAAGATGAGAATTGGAATGGCCAAGAACAGTATGGTTCAATTGAACAATATTTGGAAAGACCACAGCATAACAGCAGACCTTAAGATAAAACTCTTAAAATGTCTTGTCTGGCCAGTGATGTTATACGGCTGCGAGGCATGGACAATGAAGAAAGAGGATGAAAGACGAGTGGAAGCAGCAGAGCTGTGGTTTTACCGAAGACTGCTGAGGGTCAAATGGACGGATAGGCGCTCAAATGAAAGCATACTGAATGAGTTGGGTACTACACGCAAGCTTCTAGTACTCATACAACGGAGGAAACTGAAATATGTTGGACACGCAATCCGTAATGAGAGAACAGACTTGATGTCCACTGTCCTCCAAGGTAAAGTGGAAGGAAAGAGAAACAGAGGACGGCCACCTGCATCACTTGCTAGAAACATCACAAACATCAGTGGCAAGAAACTCCAGGAGGTGGTCAGACTTAGCCAAGATCGAGAGTGCTGGAGGCAACTTGTGAGGACATCATGTGCAGCGGCCAACACTGTTCCCGGTGACGCCGACAGGTGAGACAGGTGAGAGGCTACTTCTTGGCAGCGTGTGTCGTGGCTACTTCTTGGCAGCGTGTGTCGTGTGTCGTTTATTTATAGAAAAGGTCACGGGTCACCGTTTCTATTCCAGAAGGCTCTGGTTGGTCAACAATAGGAACGGTTCAGGCTCTGATTGGCTCGTATTTCAGAGATATTTCTCCAGAATTGGGCGCAAGTAGGGGACGTTATGCTGTGTGGGTGAGACCTGATCGTCATCAAGTTACTATGATCAGATTTAAAAATATACAAATTGCAAGTTGGAATGTTACAACAATGCTCCAAAAATGAAAATTCGAAAATGAAAATATCAAAGTAGAAATGGAAAGACTAAACATATCTAATTTAGGACTAGGGGAGATGAGATGGAAGGGAACAGGCATGATAACATCGGGCAAGGAAGAAAATATATGTTCTGGTGGGGACACATATGAAAGAGGGAAAGCCATCATAATGGACAACAAGTCAATGTCTTTCAAAAGACACTTGGCAATATCAAAGAGTTTTCTTAGTTAGATTGGAGGGCAAACCATTTGATTCAGCATCTTCCAAGTATATGCACCAACATCCACAAGTACTGAGGAAGAAAGTTACTACTCCTATGTAGAAATAGAGACAGCTAAATTTCAATGTAAATAGCATTGTTCATTAATCATTGTTCCGTTAAGTTCAAATAAATTTAGCGTTAAATATGGTGGAATATTGTTTCTTTGTAAAATTTGGCGAACTTGATTTAGATTGACTTCATCAAGATTCTCAGGCAGATATCCTTCAAACTCCTAGAAACGATTCTATGCTAAGAGTTGTCTTTTATTTAACAGAGCTCCTCATCAGATAGTGTACAACGGAACCATTTTTTGACACATTGTGGTACAAACTGGCACTCCAGAAATGGTCAAATCCATGTACATAACCAAATCCAGTGTTCTCCAGGTGAATAAGGTATGAACAGACTTCAATGACCGTAATCATTTATAACTGATATTCAAAAATGCATATTATAATGATGACGACGACGATAATGATGGTGTGATGATACCAACAGCAACAAGTACACCAATAACAATCATGATAATAATGACAATATTAATGACAATGACAATGACAACAACAACAATAATAATAATAATAATAATGAGGAAAAGGAGGACGACGACGACAACGGCGATGACGATGATAATGACGATGATAATAATAATTCCTTTTGCAAAGTGCAAAACAGTTCATGTCAATACATGCTTGTCGCACTTTACGTAAAAGAGATATATAAATCATTTGATAATTGTGTCTTTTCTACGCACGCGCGCACACACACAAGCACAAACAAACAAGTACAAACAAACATACAGACACACACATACTCATGCAGTCACAAAATTCAGACCTTCACACAGAGACACATAATTAGATAGATTGACAGATAGATGCACAGACAGCTAGCTTGCTAGCTAGATTGATAGATAAACAGATAGATAGACGCGCAGACTGCTAGATAGACAAATAGATAGATAGACTAATAGATAGACTAATAGATAGATAGATAGATAGACTAATAGATAGATAGATAGATAGATAGATAGATAGACAAAAAAAAGATTTAGCTAACGGTTTTGAACAGTTACAACACACAAACACACACACACACACACACACACACACACACACACACACACACACACACACACACACACACACACACACACAACACACACACACAGAGAGATACACACACACACAGACACACACACACACACACACACACACACGCACACACGCACGAACGCACCCACGCACCCACGCACCCACGCAAACACCCACCCCATCCCCACCCCCACACACACAGGGAGAGACAGAGACAGAAAGAAGGAGGGGGAGAGAGAACTCAGAACTCAGAAAATGTTTATTGTACATCGGCCTTAGGCCACAATACATGCATGGGAAAGGGGAGGGGAGGAGATCAGGTTTTCTTATACATTCATACAAGTTATACTATCAAACTGCAGTGAACTCTGTCACATTGTCCCCTTCTATCGTTTACCGTCACATAAGCTGGGATACATTCATCTTTGCATTTACAGTGGTCTTTTCATTTGTATTCTAGTCCATATTCCTTAACTGGCCAGCTAAGAATATTTGTCATTAACCGCATCTATATCATTCATCCAACTGTCAATTTTACAATAACTGGCTATCAGACAAACAAACCATTCAATTAGTGCACAGATCTGACATTTCTTGTACCCTTCGGAGATCATACAGTTGATCAATATATTCAACCACAGGTACTTGACATAAACACTCAATCCATCAATCGATCAACCAAACAACCAATCAATCAAACAGTCAACCAATCAATTAACCAATCAATCAACTGATTTACCAGTTGATCAATCAAAGAATCCGCCATTCAGCCCGTGATTCAACTGACAAATCAGCTTTCAATTGACTGGGTCAGATGCATCATCCAACTGTACAATCGATATCACTTCAGTAACAATCACTTAACGTAATCAGTCCCTCTCTCAATCAATCAATCGATCAATCATTTAACCAGTTAATCAGTCATCCAGTGACTTAATCGACCAGATAACCCAGAATTTAACTGAGTTCAATATATCAATTTGCAATCGTTACTTCAAATAACGCGAATCAATCATCCATACATTCCATAATTCAATCACTGATCGATCAATAGCTAAAACCATCAATCTATAAATCGATCGGTCGGTGAGCCACCCATCGCCATCAATTAACAAATCATATAATCATTCCGTTGTCAGCTAATCATGCGTTCAGTTTATCAATTTATTCACCAGTGAATCTAAACCAATCAATGGAATTAATGTACAATGAAGTGAAACAAATATATGACATAAGAGCAATTCGACCCCAAAACAGTCGGTTAATTGGCAAAAACAGACATTCATAATGCCAATCCATTAATCAGACTAATCGCAGATCAGTCACTCATTTACCAAAACAATTGACATTGAGACAATACCAAATGATCATTCAACGCATATTTAGCATTTCGTGCATCTTTTAGTTCAGAGATAACTCAATCTTCGGCGGTCAGCAATGGTTCAGGCCATAGACTGAATTGAAGGTTATGTATAAACGCACATACACACATACACATCTATATACACGCACACATACATAATCACTCATACATATATACATACATAGATATATATACATATGTACCCACACATATACATAATGTAGATACTATCACCTATATATGCACATAAGTACACCAACGTCAATGTGAATACACAGGCACCTATGCACATGTGTCTCTATATGAGCACCCCTTTCATATTCAAATAAACATTTTTTTTTTCTTTACAATTGAAATTAATTATTGTCTGAAATTCTAGTGCTAGTATCTACATAACTATTTACTTTTCTTCTCCTGTTAACAATTTTTTTCTCCTATTCATGGCGTGGAAAACGTATCTGGATACGCTGTGGCTTCGGTGGCTATTTGTTGATTGGAGCAGTATGCACATAGGCATGCTGACTAAATCCTTTAAAAATTTCGCCCTGAGATCAGCGTAAGTGGAACATCTAAATAATAAGTGTTCTTCGTTTTCAGATTCTGTCCTGCAAAATGGACACACCTTTTCTTGATCAGATTCACTGTATCTATTTATATTATTGTTTAGTGGTAAAACGTTCAACCTTGTTTGTGAAAGGGCAACTCTGAAACAGTATATATCAATAGAGTCAATGTACTTCTCTTTTTCAAAGATAGTCTTAAATGATCTGTAGCTTTCATACCTATCTCTGTCTCTGAGTGACCCAGACCATTCTTGAATATATAAGCCTACAAGTCTCCGTTTAAATACACGCAAAAAGGCTTTTACATCACCAACACCTTGTTGCAGCCACACGATATTAAATCCCGTTTCACACAAAATTTCCCTTATTTTTGAAGCCCAGCATTCTTTGAGGGGGAGAGAGAGAGGGAGGGAGAGACAGACAGACACACAGACACACAGACACACAGACAGACACACACAGACAGACAGACACACACACAGACAGACACACAAACAGAGACACAAACACAGACAGAGTCAGAGACAAAGTTTGGAATTTGGAGTTTAGAATTTGTTCAGCGGGATTTATCACACTCACAGTATTCCATATGGGCTCCAACTCCTTGAGACTGCGCAAAACACTATATGTTGGCAAGGTTTTGAACTGAGTAACGGAAAAGGAGAAGGGGAAGAACTTTGAAACATTGAACTAACACTACCAGACTGATGTAAACATTAAGATGGGCAGCAAACAGGCCAGATTTTAATGATGCAGGCTGGGACTGAATTCAAGATACGAGATATTGAGGCCATGGAATTATAAAAATAACCAACCAGCCCACGAAAGAGAGAGAGAGAGAGGCAGAGAGAGAGACGGAGGCAGAGACAGAGAGACAGAGAGACAGAGAGACAGAGAGACAGAGACAGAGACAGACAGACAGACAGACAGAGACAGAGAGATAGAGATACACAGAGATACAGACAAAGACAAAGACTGACAGATAGAGAGAGAGAGAGAGAGAGAGAGAGGAGAGAGAGAGAGAGAGAGAGAGGGATGGGAGAAAGAGAGAGAACAATTGTAAAAAAAAAATCTCAATAAAATGTAATACAATTCATAGGTAAATCAGAACTAGATCTGCACTTACCTAAACTCATGAAATGTGATATGAATGTTGTAAGAGAAAATCAAACAGGTTGAATGTGTCCAAGTGAGATCATTATTATTTCATTGAAATAATCAAAAAAGCAATATTGCTTAAATGTAAACTTTTCATGATAAGTTTGAATTATTACACCACTTTAAACGGTACAGTACAGTGAATTCGCAAGACAACATCACTTCGAGTGTCCTAGTCTCATTTCGAAATGCAGACTCAAGACAGCCACCATGAGCATATTCACGTAATAATCATTCTGCAGATCACATTATAATAAAAATGATGATACTGATGATGATAACGATAATGATAATAATGATAACAACAACAACAGCAATAATAATAATAATAATAATGATAATAATGATAATAATGATAATAATAATAATGATAATATAATATAATAATAATAACAACAACAATAATAATAATGATAATAATGATGATGATGATGATAATGATAATGATAACATTGATAATGCTGCTGCTTCTGTTGATGATGATGATAAGCAAACAGTTCATGCTAGAGACAACTTGTCATGCTGCACTGACAAAAATAAATAAATAAGTAAATAAATAAATAAATAAATAAATAAAATAAATAAAAGCTTCATCCAGTGTTCAGGAATAATGATCCAGAGCAAAGAAAAGATATTTGTTTAGCATGCAACATATTAAGTCTAAATTTGTGGAAACAGTCTTCTGTACGAAGCCAAAAAAAACACAATAATTGGGGACAATAACACTTAACTTTTTTGTTCAGTATGTGTTCATCAATTTCCCAAAGATCAACTTTTTCAGGGAGTGGAAGACGCTCAGATCCGCTCATTTATTGTGCTGTGGTGATGGTGGTAATATTCTTTTCGCTTCGCCACTGAAGCCAAACCATTCCACATCAACAGACAGACCAAAGAAGGGGAAATCAGAAATAACTAGACAAAGCAACTTGTTAAACTCATACAGGCAATCGTTTCCTTGAATGCTTTGACATTTCTTGTCAACAGTGTATAATAAGGAATATGTAGATTGTCTAGAATATTAGTCACCATGACCTTGAACAAGTTCACATAAAGTCAAACCTGTTGTGTATCAAGGGCAATAGCAGGCGCTGGCAACTGCAAACACTGGTTTTCAAATTGCCCCAAACTCTTGAAACCTGTGCCACGAAAAAAGCTGATTTTAAGCACATTTTGTTTGTCCATATGGTTTTGACCTTGATGCCTATTCTTTCAAACTCATCTGTTGGTGATTCCTCAACAGTCCATACTGTGGACTCAAATTTGGTAAAGATTCTTTTTATAAAGAGCTGAGAAGTTTCTGTCCACACATTTTTTTTGTCACGGGTAAAAATACCCACACAAACACCACACATACAAACACTCGAACACACACGTAAAGCACGCATGCACACACGCACATTAAACACACACACGCACGTACAAAACACACACGCACACACACATACATACACACACACACACACACACACACACACACCACACACACACACTCACATTCAAACACACACCACACACGCATACACACACCCCCCCCCTGAATTCACACATTATTAAACACGCACAAACAGATCAATACTAACAAATTCTTTCTAACAAAACTAACAAATTTATATACAATCATATATATATATATAATATATATATATATTATATATAATATATACATATATATATATATACATATATATTATACATATATATAATATATGTACTCATGTACATATGTATATATATATATATATGTGTGTGTGTGTGTACATATATACATATATATATATATATATATACACATATATAATAATAATAATATTTTATTTATATAGCGCAAATCTTGACAAAATCAAATAGACAGACAACGACAGACAGATAGATAGATAGATAGATTAGATAGATAGATAGATAGATAGATTTATATGTAAATATGCATATAAGGCAAGATTACTTAAACCAATACACCAAAGTACACTTTAGAGCATGTCACAGATAACTGGGTCCTCTGGAACATTGGAATTCACGATGATCTCTTCACTGTTGTTAAAATAATAGAACTGAAGTGGTGTGGTCATACGTCAGACCTAGAGAAGATGATCCTGCAAGACTTGATGTTAGGAGTCAGAGAGACACACAGGCCTGAAAAGAAATGGGGAACAACTTAAGAGCGTGGATACAGCGATTCCTATTGATACAAACAACATAGTGAAGAAGACTTAAAAATCGTAAAAGAAGTTCTTTGCAATACCCAAAGGGTAAAAAAATGAAAAGATCGTACACAGGTTGATGAATGGAAAGCATTTTGATGTGGCTTGAAAAAACAAGTCCTACAGAGTTTAAGTGTAAAGAAAGAGTTTTTAAAAATGAATTCAACAACCTTGAAAAATGATTACAATCTTACAGAATTTTAGAACTTACAATTATCTTATGGCTTGTGAAGCGCAGGTATTTCTTAAATCGGTTACAAATTTGCGCCTTGTGTACCCATGAAGAGAACTCAACTTTGTGTAATGCCAACTTTTTTTTCTCGTACGGGAATATTCTTGTCGAATTATTGTATGTTATGTGGAATTTTTTATATAATTTCCCCAGAGACAAACTTTTTTGTTGGTGTTTTCTTTCGTTTTCTTTAATTGTGGTACATATCTTATGCATGCAGATTCTGGCTTATCATCTCATCTAGCAAAATGTCAATCAGCTATAACTGAAAGTCTCCTGGAAAGGAAAGGTAAACAAAGACCTCTTTCTGACTTGTTACTGAACCAGGGACTTGTTCATTTCTCAATCAAGATTTTTAATTACAGGCACACCACTCAGCCAGGAGATTGATGGATGTTTCACCACCAGATAGATGAACAACATAAAGTCCTGTAAATTCTGCAGACCCACATTTATTTGTCATGACCATTTGTTTGTTGTTGTTTTTTACAATCAGAAATCATAAACAATATAACGTAATGCATATGAAAAATAACACTGTACTCTACATCAAGGGTGTAAAGTATGAATTGATTAGAATCATAAGTGATACTGTTTTTGTTGTTTGCGACATTTAGGTTCACATGTTGAAGTCAATTGTTCTGTGCAGATATAAACACAAGGGACACCACCACAAACAATACCAACATCAACAGTACAAATGATCTATTGAACATCAGTGACAGTTGTCCAGGTGTAGAATATCTCTTGAAACAGTACAATAACGACATTAGAATCCGACAGGAGAATATTTCAGATTGTGGGGACATTGCTGATATTGGAAGTAGCTATGTGGTGTATGGGGTGTGTGAGAATTCGACCGTTTATTGCTCTTCCGTATGGAAGCACCAGGTGATATGATGATACGTTATCATGTTCAACGTTTAGAATATTGGTGTCAGTCCAATCGATGGAAAATGGAATAACTAGCGTTTCTGATATTATAAAATGAGTTGTGATCGTCACTCTCTAGATGTAAACGTTTTTGAAGACAACGTTGTTATTCTCGACCACTTTAACAGTCCTAAAGTTAAGATTGATATCTGTTTAACAAAAGATCATCATTTTTACACAGCGTATGCGTCGGAAAATTCTGGATATATCATATTACCATGGTTTTGTAATGACAGACCCCGAACACATATTTGGGAAGATCTGAAAGGTCCCCTTGGATCTGTCACGATGCTGAGCTACCAGAATTTGCAATATGAAGATTCTGGTAGTGAACGTATGAAGACTGAACCCTGCACAGAATGGTTTATAAAGAACGTAACGCAATCATGAGAGTGTTGTACGTGTGTGCAGTAAAGATAATCTATCGCCAAGAGTGTTCCCTGTATCTAGTCTTCAAATTCATATTTTTATTCCATATCATTGTAGTGTATCCGACCTGAAAATACTGTTTTCTTACCATTCTGAAACATTTTGCCTGGAAAAACTCGCTAGTGGCTTGTTAACTGTTCTGTAGATCACTATTCCAGTTTTCAGTACCATTTACACTGTAACCTAAAACGGGAATGTGAATGTGGACAGGATGAAACAGAACACTGTCCCTTCAGCAGTCCTGGTTGTCAGGGGTTGGTGCTTCACGTAACAAGTGTTACAAATATGTGAAATCAGTGACAAAGATTCATCGTCAACAAGCGGAACGTACATGTTTGAGAATGGGTGGATTACTAGCAACAATAAAGACAAGAAGTGAACAAGAAGATTTTCTACATCTGTTCAAAAACCATGATGCTTTTTATGTATTAATAGGTCTTACTTCAGGTTGGTACAGTGTGCTCGATATGTACAGTAAGTTTCGAAAATGGTCTGACAAAACAGTGATCTATAACATCAATCACTTCAGTCAAGCAAAACCCTACAAACCCTCTAGAACAGTCATGTTTACGTGCGTTTCTTCAATGATTCTAGAGGTTACCATAAAGCTAGCACCTGACTGCAGCAATGAGCTGGTGTGTGAAACAAAATATCAGTCAGAAAACGTGACTCCCATCCCGAGTGGGCAGAGTATAATTTTACCCCCTGGTGTAGGCTTGTTCACACAAACACAACAGATCTTTGTTCATTGTCCTAATGGTCATATGACACAGACGTTTTTGTCATGTGACCTCAACAGTCACTGTGGACAGTTGGCGTATTTGCAGTTTTGTACGTTTTGCATACTAGTGCTAAGAAACACCATACACTAGATCTTCCTGGAGAAAACATTCCGTATGCAGTTTCTATGTTTAGATGTGATGATGCCATCACTACAGTCCCTTACACTCTGGTATGTGATTTCAGAAAGGACTGTCCAGACAACAGTGATGAGTCATTCTGTCAACATCCTTCATGTAATGGCGTTCAGTGCTCTAATGGACAGTGTATTTTAACAGCCAACATTGCAATCAACACGTAGAGTGTCTGGACCATTCTGATGAAGACAGTTGTCCTGTTGTTACCTACCATGATCCAGTCGAGGAAGCAGACAAAAGGCAAAATCTTATCATCAACCTGGATGGCACAGGTTACTTTACTCAACAAACCATGAAAGATGACGAGTCTTGTCCTGAAACTCATTATCGTTGTACAGCTGACTGGTTGTACTGTCTCCCTGTCTACACCCGATGTAACGGATTGTTTGACTGTACTTATGGTGAAGATGAACATGATTGTGAGACAATGGTGTGTCCAGGTTTCTACCATTGTCGGGCTTCAAGAGTGTGTGTGCATGAAGATCATCTCTGTGATGGCTGGAACCAGTGCTGGCAGGGAGACGATGAAATGTTCTGTGCCTTGAGCTGTCCTGCTGGTTGTCTTTGTCAAGGTCACTCTTTTTTATGTCATCAGCATTTCTCTGTTGATTTTTTCCCTCAGCTTCGTTATCTGGACGCAAATGGCTCAGAAATGAAGCTGACCAATCTCAGTACCAACACTTATCTCATCTATCTAAGTCTTTCACATTGTTCGTTGATTGAAATACCGGCCATGAAGCTGTCAAACTTACAGTTTATCAATCTGGCCAGTAACAGACTGAGAACCGTCAATATGAACGTATTTTTGGGGTTATCCAATGTAAGGACTCTTGTTTTAGCCAATAATCCTCTGTCATCACTGGCACGTGAAACATTTCATGTACATTATACATTAGAGAAAGTGAACTTATCAAGAACACACTCAAAGGTATATGACAGTGAGTCAGTTTTGTATTTACCTCAGATAACTACTTTGGATCTATCTTTTTCTGCTATTGAAATGATAGAACCTACTCTCTTTAAAAACTCACCAAATCTGATAGAATTAGACATAAGAGGAAATTCATTCACTATTTTTCATTCCCATTTATTTTCAGAATTACGTCACCTAAAATCTATCCTTTCATCAAACAACAGAATTTGTTGTGAGAATTTATTTCCAAAAGTGTCAAGTGATATCAAGTGCTCAGCACCAGAACCTTTGCTATCATCCTGCACAAAATTGTTACCAACTGAACTGTACAGGTTATACTTTTGGTTGGTTAGTGTGCTTGCCATTTTAGGAAACAAATTTGTTTCATGGCTCTACCTATATGTAAAACTATGTTTAGAGATAATTTCATCTTACGCATCAGTCATCTGCTGTTTGCTCAAATATTTATGGGAATCCACGCTAGCGTAATTACATTAGCCAATGAAATATTCCATGGAGATTATATGCAGTTTGAAAGGACTTGGACCAACAGTGTGATGTGCAAGTTAGCTGGTTTTCTTTCTCTTTTGTCGAGTGAAGTTTCAGTTCTTATCATCTGGTTCATCACAATGGATTACATTATTATCCTTTGTTCCAAAACAGCTGCATGTAATTTCAATACATTGTCAACAGCTATGGCTTGTACAGCAACTTGGTTTGTTGGAACTTTGTTGTCAGCGACACCTTTCTTGCCTGGACTGTCACACTGGGGTCTTGATGGTCAGTCTGGTCTGTGTCGTCTGGCTTTATTTGATTGCTATAATTGTAATAAACAATTTAGATGGTTTATAGTTACTGGGGTATTTCACTTTATGTTGTGCTTACTGGTGATGGCTGGTCATGTTATTATCTTCACGTTAACACCAAAACATGAAACCGTTTTTGATTCCCCCAATAGATTACTTTACTCTTCAATCCAACTGCTGGTAAAAATGACCATAGTGGACTGTGTTTTCCGGTTGTCACTAGGTATGACCAGCGTCATGTTCTTAAGTGATGTTGCTGTATCAGACAAGTTCTATGTGGCCACAGTGGTTTCCTGTTACCACTCCACGCTGCACTCAACCCACTCCTTCTCATATGGACGGTTTTTAGTCAACAACAACAACTAGATCAAGAAAAAAGACTGCTGCAAGTGTTAAAGTCACGATTGTTGTCAGTGAAAATTTGCAGTCAAAAATAGTTCCTACCATTTGCGGGACTGTTTGCTGATCTAGTTCTTCTAGTATACAGTGAACTCATACATGTTTTAGTACACTAACGAACCATTTAATTCATATACATTTTTTAACAGTTATAGGGGCAGATCTTGATCATGTAGAAAATGCATTTGTATCACTTCTTTAATCTTTATCATGACCGCTTCAAAGAATCTGTTGGAGTAAACATCAGTATGCACAAACTTTACATGTTTCCTTTGCATACTCATTAGTTTAACTTGTTTCGTACGAAGTAAGAAAAACATGCTGTGTCAAGTCTTCCCCACCTCCATGGGACTTTCAGTGTTGATCAAGATGCACATTTTATGATAATGGTGTGTTTGCGTTTGTTCACGCACGAACGCGCGCGCGCACGTGTGTGTGTGTGTGTGTGTGTGTGTATGTGTTTGAGTGTGTGTGTGTGTGTGTGTGTGCGCGCGCGCGCGTGCGTGCGTGTGTGTATATATGTGTGCAGTGTTAGTATGTGTGCGCTCGTGCGGGCGTATCTGTGTGTACTTTATTAATTGTAGTGTGCGCATGCATGTGTGTGTGTGTGTGTGGCGCGCGCGCGCGCGTGTGTGTGTGTGTGTGTGTGTGTGTATGTGTGTGTGCTTTATTATTATCATTTATAAGCAGTGGAAGAGTGGAAGTTATTAGTATCATTGCTTGAATGTTGGGGTGTTTTCTTGTTTGCGTGAATTACGGGAAACGTTCATATTTGATATTGTTCGTGAGTATACACCGAAAGTGGTTTAGACACTAGAGGTATACGTACATGTTGATCTGGGAGATGGGGAAATGTCCACCCTTTACCCATCAGGATGTTGTGTTGGAGACAGTGGCTGCGGTGTTGGAATTGGTGGCTGGAATGATGGTGGCTGGGGGGATGGTAGCTGGGGTGTTAGAGACAGTGGCGGTGGTGATGGTGGCTGGTGTGATGGAGATGGGGGCTGGGGTGTTGGTGATGGTGATTTGTTTGATGATTGTGGCATCGGTGGTGAAGACAGCTCCTGGTATGACAGGTATGGTTGATGTGGTTGAGATGTTGATGCTGGAGAAGGCCATGCTGGATTAAACATTGAATATATGTGCTGTTTGACAGAATGCGTCCATCATAGTTTCTGCTATCTCAATGGGTGGTGCAGTCAGTGCCAGATAGATAGGTTGGAAAATGCTGTGAAGGCCACTTGACCTGATGTTGACAACAGGCTGCATTTTTTGCTTGTCAGTATTTTCACACGTCTGTTGGCGTGGGTTTTCTAAGACCAGCGGCAGAATGTCACTTGCCTGTGAATTCCAGTGTCCATATTGCCGAATTGTGCCAACCATGGTTTTAGCAAACCGCATCTTCTCCTTCTCAGTTACAGATATGGCTGTTTCAGTCAAGAAAAATCCAAGATAAGTCATGAGATTCTGCTCTAGGTAGTGACATAGTGCTGTTCGAAGTCTCCTTTTGTTTCGTTCTTTCTACAGCCAACTCGGAAGACAGGGCAATGCTTCTTCGTCTTTACTCGTCGCTGTCTGATTCTCAACTGACTACAGTATATATACATATCACAGTGAACAGCAATCAGTTATTATTTAAACGAATATCATGCCGTGCTGTTATCCGCACGCTGTTTACTGTTAACACACGTCACATCTCCCTTTCTTTAAGGAAACAAAATCAATTAATTATTTTTCTTATCTTTCAGTCCATACGAAATAAATGTGTTTCCCACCTTTATCACAACATTAACTTAACAAACACTCATTCTTTCTCTCACGCACAGGGTCCAATCATTCATTCACTTCATTTTATCTCTGATCATCATCATGTCCATATTTCGCGATGCTATAAGTTTATCTGATTGTGGTAGAGTCTTCAGTTTCATTCATATTTCAGGAAATCTGGCCTTTTGCTTTGTCTTCCAGATCTTGTTCTGTAAGGAGAACTAACTGGTTCGGGTTGTCCTGTCCTTGTTTGTTTGATAACTTCATCTGGCTCCTTGATGCTGGTTGTCTCAGACATTTTGATGACTGGTGACTGATCAGATGAGTTTTCACGGACAGACGATGCTGGCGTCCTGACATCTGTTCCAGTTTCAGTTTTCTTGTTATCTTCCAGCATCTGTTTTGATGGAATGATGATTTGCTGTTGCTTGCCCGATGTGTCGCTTTCCTGATGTCTTCCAGAAATCATCCTTCTCTGGACAAGTCGTTGAGGGTTGATTGTCTGCTGAAGCTCCGTTTCTGTTGTGTCTCGTAGCTGACGGCGATTCCTTCTGTACTGACGTCCGTCCTCTGTGCGAATGTTGTATGACCGGATGTTCACCTGTTGGTCTACTTTGGCGCTGATCCACTTTTTGGATCCTGGAGGTTGGAATTTCACAATCTGTTCCGGACTCAGTTCTGTCAGCTCTACTGCACTTCTGTTGTAGTAGTGCGCTTGCTTCAGTTTCCTTTTCTCAAGTTCTTTCTTGATTGGTACAACTGTAGATTGGAGTAATGTCTTTGACGTCGGCACTTGTGTTCGTGTTCTTCTGCCGAACAGTCTCTGAGCAGGCGAACTGTTTACAGTCTCTGTCGGGATGTTTCTCAGCTCAAGTAAAGCGAGGAAAGGATCTTGATTGTTGTGTTCTGCTTTCTTCATGCACGTCTTTGCAGCCTTCACCGCGCTCTCTGCTTTTCCATTGGACTGAGGGTAGTGTGGTGAGCTTGTTACGTGTTCAAACCCATATGTTTTTCTGAACTTTCCAAACTGGTTTGATGTGAATTGAGTTCCACAGTCTGTTGTCAGGCGTTCTGGTATTCCGTGTCTTGCCAAGTGTCTCTTCAGACAGATGATGACCTCTTTGGACTCTCTTGTTTGTAACCGATCAATCTCAAAGAAATCAGAGTAGTGATCGACCGTGACCAGGTATTCATTGCCATTATGTTCAAAGATGTCATCGTTTCCATCGGTATTTGCCAAAAGGCGTCTCAAATGTTGTCAGGTAGCTGCTGTCTTCGTCCAGTTCAACGTGCCAAAACCCGTTTTTCGCGTCCAGGTGTGTGAAGTATTTTGCATCTTTGAGGAGAGGCAGTACGTCATCAATGGTTGGCATGGGGTACTCGTTTCTCCTGAGGGCTTTGTTCAGTGGCTTAGGGTCGATGCACAGTCTGACTTTCCCATTGCTCTTTGTTGTTACGACCAAACTGCTTATCCACTCCGTTGGCGTGTCTACTTTAGTGACCACGTCCAGTTTTTTCAACCTCTTCAGCTCGTCCTTCACTTTCTCTTGCACTGCTATCGGCCACTTTCTGCAAGGCATCTTCACTGGAGCAATACTGGGGTCTGTTTCTAGGTGTAATTTCCCTTCTAGTTTTCCTTCTCCTTCAAAGACATCGTTGTACTTTGTGAGCATATCTTTTGCATTTTCCCCCTCTTTCTGATTCGCCGCTATCGTTGCAATGTTCTCTTCATTGATCATCAACAATTGCATGTGCTGTACAGCTTTCAGTCCCAGTACTGGCTTACAGTCCGTTTTGGTGATCGCGAAGTTGACTTTGTATTTCCTTCTGTTCTTGGGATTTTCCACTCGCAGCACTATCTCCCCCACAGGCTTCATTTCTGTTCCGTTGAACATCACCAGCTTCTTCTTCGTCTCTTGCAGGTCAGACTTTCTTTCATCTCCTGTGACTTCTCTGTACAGGCTCTCAGACATCACGTTTGTTGTTGCACCTGTGTCAAGAAGAAATGTTACCGGCATCTCATTTATCAGCATTTTTGCTCGTATGTTTCTCTCCATTTTTCTGGTTTTGTCTTCGATCCCGAGGATTTCATTATCGCTTTCAGTGTCAGTCTCCTCTTCTTCGAAGTGCCGAACTCTTGTTTTCTTTTGATTTTTCTTGGGTGTTCTGCAGTATGAAGCAAAGTGATTATTTCCTCCACAAGCTTTGCATTTTCTTCCAAATGCTGGACATTTCTCTTTTGCTCTTGGGTGCTTTCCACCACAATATCCGCATTTCTCTCTGTACTCTGGTTTGTTTCCTTTGCTATACTGCTTTGCTGTCTTTTTTTCTTTGAAAGCTTGGACTTCCTGCGTGTCCTGCGTTTTTCTCATCATTTGGACGGTTTGATGTTGACTTGATTCATGCGCTCTGCACATATCAATACATGCAGTCAATGTCAGCTGTCGCACTTCCAGTAATTTTGATCGCAGAGTCTCGTCATGTACACCCAGTACGATTTGATCTCTCAACAGTCTGTCTTCCAGTGTACCATAGTTACAGGTCTTGATCAGTCTCCGCAGTTCTGCTACAAACTGTTCGATAGATTCTCCTGCTGCTTGATGTCTGCAGTTGAATCTGAATGCTTCGTAAGTTTCATTGGTTGGACCCACACAGTATTCTTCGAATTTCTGGAGAACGGTGTCAATGTCATTTCTTTCAGCTTCATTAGCAAATGCCAATCCTTCATAGATGTCCATAGCATCCAGCCCGATGCAAGAAAGAAAAACTGCTGTTCTGTATGTTGAGTCTTCTTCTGTCTGTGTTGTCACAATTTCATAGCTGTCCCAAAGCCTCTTGAATTTCCTCCAGCTGCTCTGCAGTTTTCCTCCATTCACATCAAGCTTAGGAGGCAAAGGAATCTTGGCATGTCGTAGACTGGCTATTCTCTCTTCTTGTTCATCTTCCATGGTTGAACTTAGTCTTCAATATTCTGGATTTTTGTTGGAGTTCGTAATCCCGACTCTGACACCATGTTTCGTTCTTTCTACAGCCAACTCGGAAGACAGGGCAATGCTTCTTCGTCTTTACTCGTCGCTGTATGATTCTCAACTGACTACAGTATATATACATATCACAGTGAACAGCAATCAGTTATCATTTAAACGAATATCATGCCGTGCTGTTATCCGTACGCTGTTTACTGTTAACACACGTCACACCTTTCGTCTTGTTCCAGGTGCAGTGATGCAGCTTTGAAAAACCAGTTTCCATCTCCTGGTATCTGTAATCTGTCCAATCTGTTGGCTTTCAGCCTGTCATCAAGTCTTTTAATGTGGATTTGCAGGGATAGTTCCTTAAGGTTTTCTCGTTGCCGAGTCTGTGATGGCTTCAATTCATCAGCACGTCTCTCTGGGAAACAACAATCATTTTAAAAAATGTTTTTCTAGATCATGCACATTGTGTACGCAAAAACCCGCCGACCAATCAAACAAAAAACCCACACATGTACACGTCCTGCAACAAATAAATAAACAAATAAATAAAGAATTGCCAGTCAGAAAATGTGAATAAAACGATGTAAGCAAAATTTTATATGGAACAAAAAGCAAATACAAAACAAAACACACAAAACTAGCAACAACAAGCAAACAAATAAAACAAACAGATCTGTCCACCAGAAAATGAGATCCCCATAATGTAGAGTCAGTTTTGCTTCAAAATGAGAAAATCGGAATAAACTGTACAATCCAGAACTTTTTTCTTGTTTAGCATTATTTGCATGGCCTTTTTTTCAATGGTAAAACCAAAAAACAATGAAAGCAAGGCATAAACAAGGCAGTCTTGCACAGTTTTTACAAAGTAGAACATAATGACCTTTTTCCCTAAACGCGTTTTTTATTAATAAACCGTGGGTAGACTTTTTGTCGGTTAATCTTCCATAATTTTTTTAAAAAGTATCAAAAACATGGTGCTCTCGAGAGTTTTCCAGCGGCCACTTTATGGCGGCTTTTTTCTCTCCAAAGGAGTTAAACAGCTCATTCCTTGAATTAATAAGAGTTATTTAAACGTAATCCAAAGGGATTGAGTTATAACCATAAAAAAAATGCATTTTTAGGACCTAACTGATCCATGAGTTTATCATTGTTTTCTTTCGTCCCTCCGCCATGCCAAACCAATGCGTCGTTTGTTATACCCATTTTACTAACATGTAAGATCTCAAGTTCTTTCTTGATTGGTACAACTGTAGATTGGAGTAATGTCTTTGACGTCGGCACTTGTGTTCGTGTTCTTCTGCCGAACAGTCTCTGAGCAGGCGAACTGTTTACAGTCTCTGTCGGGATGTTTCTCAGCTCAAGTAAAGCGAGGAAAGGATCTTGATTGTTGTGTTCTGCTTTCTTCATGCACGTCTTTGCAGCCTTCACCGCGCTCTCTGCTTTTCCATTGGACTGAGGGTAGTGTGGTGAGCTTGTTACGTGTTCAAACCCATATGTTTTTCTGAACTTTCCAAACTGGTTTGATGTGAATTGAGTTCCACAGTCTGTTGTCAGGCGTTCTGGTATTCCGTGTCTTGCCAAGTGTCTCTTCAGACAGATGATGACCTCTTTGGACTCTCTTGTTTGTAACCGATCAATCTCAAAGAAATCAGAGTAGTGATCGACCGTGACCAGGTATTCATTGCCATTATGTTCAAAGATGTCATCGTTTCCATCGGTATTTGCCAAAAGGCGTCTCAAATGTTGTCAGGTAGCTGCTGTCTTCGTCCAGTTCAACGTGCCAAAACCCGTTTTTCGCGTCCAGGTGTGTGAAGTATTTTGCATCTTTGAGGAGAGGCAGTACGTCATCAATGGTTGGCATGGGGTACTCGTTTCTCCTGAGGGCTTTGTTCAGTGGCTTAGGGTCGATGCACAGTCTGACTTTCCCATTGCTCTTTGTTGTTACGACCAAACTGCTTATCCACTCCGTTGGCGTGTCTACTTTAGTGACCACGTCCAGTTTTTTCAACCTCTTCAGCTCGTCCTTCACTTTCTCTTGCACTGCTATCGGCCACTTTCTGCAAGGCATCTTCACTGGAGCAATACTGGGGTCTGTTTCTAGGTGTAATTTCCCTTCTAGTTTTCCTTCTCCTTCAAAGACATCGTTGTACTTTGTGAGCATATCTTTTGCATTTTCCCCCTCTTTCTGATTCGCCGCTATCGTTGCAATGTTCTCTTCATTGATCATCAACAATTGCATGTGCTGTACAGCTTTCAGTCCCAGTACTGGCTTACAGTCCGTTTTGGTGATCGCGAAGTTGACTTTGTATTTCCTTCTGTTCTTGGGATTTTCCACTCGCAGCACTATCTCCCCCACAGGCTTCATTTCTGTTCCGTTGAACATCACCAGCTTCTTCTTCGTCTCTTGCAGGTCAGACTTTCTTTCATCTCCTGTGACTTCTCTGTACAGGCTCTCAGACATCACGTTTGTTGTTGCACCTGTGTCAAGAAGAAATGTTACCGGCATCTCATTTATCAGCATTTTTGCTCGTATGTTTCTCTCCATTTTTCTGGTTTTGTCTTCGATCCCGAGGATTTCATTATCGCTTTCAGTGTCAGTCTCCTCTTCTTCGAAGTGCCGAACTCTTGTTTTCTTTTGATTTTTCTTGGGTGTTCTGCAGTATGAAGCAAAGTGATTATTTCCTCCACAAGCTTTGCATTTTCTTCCAAATGCTGGACATTTCTCTTTTGCTCTTGGGTGCTTTCCACCACAATATCCGCATTTCTCTCTGTACTCTGGTTTGTTTCCTTTGCTATACTGCTTTGCTGTCTTTTTTTCTTTGAAAGCTTGGACTTCCTGCGTGTCCTGCGTTTTTCTCATCATTTGGACGGTTTGATGTTGACTTGATTCATGCGCTCTGCACATATCAATACATGCAGTCAATGTCAGCTGTCGCACTTCCAGTAATTTTGATCGCAGAGTCTCGTCATGTACACCCAGTACGATTTGATCTCTCAACAGTCTGTCTTCCAGTGTACCATAGTTACAGGTCTTGATCAGTCTCCGCAGTTCTGCTACAAACTGTTCGATAGATTCTCCTGCTGCTTGATGTCTGCAGTTGAATCTGAATGCTTCGTAAGTTTCATTGGTTGGACCCACACAGTATTCTTCGAATTTCTGGAGAACGGTGTCAATGTCATTTCTTTCAGCTTCATTAGCAAATGCCAATCCTTCATAGATGTCCATAGCATCCAGCCCGATGCAAGAAAGAAAAACTGCTGTTCTGTATGTTGAGTCTTCTTCTGTCTGTGTTGTCACAATTTCATAGCTGTCCCAAAGCCTCTTGAATTTCCTCCAGCTGCTCTGCAGTTTTCCTCCATTCACATCAAGCTTAGGAGGCAAAGGAATCTTGGCATGTCGTAGACTGGCTATTCTCTCTTCTTGTTCATCTTCCATGGTTGAACTTAGTCTTCAATATTCTGGATTTTTGTTGGAGTTCGTAATCCCGACTCTGACACCATGTTTCGTTCTTTCTACAGCCAACTCGGAAGACAGGGCAATGCTTCTTCGTCTTTACTCGTCGCTGTATGATTCTCAACTGACTACAGTATATATACATATCACAGTGAACAGCAATCAGTTATCATTTAAACGAATATCATGCCGTGCTGTTATCCGTACGCTGTTTACTGTTAACACACGTCACACCTTTCGTCTTGTTCCAGGTGCAGTGATGCAGCTTTGAAAAACCAGTTTCCATCTCCTGGTATCTGTAATCTGTCCAATCTGTTGGCTTTCAGCCTGTCATCAAGTCTTTTAATGTGGATTTGCAGGGATAGTTCCTTAAGGTTTTCTCGTTGCCGAGTCTGTGATGGCTTCAATTCATCAGCACGTCTCTCTGGGAAACAACAATCATTTTAAAAAATGTTTTTCTAGATCATGCACATTGTGTACGCAAAAACCCGCCGACCAATCAAACAAAAAACCCACACATGTACACGTCCTGCAACAAATAAATAAACAAATAAATAAAGAATTGCCAGTCAGAAAATGTGAATAAAACGATGTAAGCAAAATTTTATATGGAACAAAAAGCAAATACAAAACAAAACACACAAAACTAGCAACAACAAGCAAACAAATAAAACAAACAGATCTGTCCACCAGAAAATGAGATCCCCATAATGTAGAGTCAGTTTTGCTTCAAAATGAGAAAATCGGAATAAACTGAAAATAAATGCAGAAAATACACGAAAGAAAGAGTTTTTTTTAATTATTATGCTACACTAACGGATATAAATGATATGAACATTATTAAAGTAAGATTAGACATCGTCAAAAATACAGCAGCTATAACATAGTTGATTCAGTGTCTGCTGTATAAGTAGGTTTCTGATAGATGACAGACGAAAACCACGCCATTTACTCGTTGGTGATGCTCCACAGCCTCAGTCTCTTGACTGTGGCGCTCCGCAGCCGAAGCTGCGGAGGATGTTATGATTTTTTAACGAGACAATTTGCATACTATGTTAAGGGAAATATACTGAAAGCACAGTTTAACCACTTTTTCAAAAACTTTTATTTCCGTTTGACCGTAGAAGACTGTTGGAACTCTATTTTTGGCTTGTTTTCACGGTACCCAAAACAAAGGAATTTCGAAGAGTCAAAAGAATCTACGCCTGTATTGAATCATTTTTGGGAAAAATAATATTCATAAAAAACAGAAGTCATAGTGACTTTTAGTGAAGGATGTATATCCTGTGACATGTTCAGTGCAGTTTTATGACATGGATATTCAACGGATTACAAGCAGCAGTTTGATACGTCCTGTGTGTGTACATCCAGAACTTTTTCTTGTTTAGCTATTTGCATGCCTTTTTCAATGGTAAACCAGAAAACAATGAAAGCATGCATAAACAAGCAGTCTGCACAGTTACAAAGTAGACATAATGACCTTTCTAATCGTGTATAACGTGGTAGACTTATTTTCGTTGGTTATTCTCCATAATGTTTTAAAATGTATCAAAAAAATGTGCGTCTCAAGAGTTTCAGTGGCCATTTTAGGGTGCGTCTCCAAAGAGTTAAACAGCTCATCCTTGAATTAAGTAAGAGTTAAACATATCAAAGGGATTGAGTTATAACAAAAAATGCATTTTCAGAGTCTAACTGATCCATGAATTCATTGATTTCTTCGTCCTCCCAGTCCAACCAAGCGTCGTTGTTATCCATTGTACTAACATGTAAGAGAAATCAGCAATTAGGCTAAATACCTAATATTAAAAATTTGCATACACCTATTACCATTCACTTCAAATTAATAATTCATCATTCACAAGAGATGAGCTATGCACTTGTCACTGAACACCTATTAGACAACATCCATGTAATTTTGTTTTTACGTACACTGCCTTAAGTACAATAAACTGTTTAATAATCAACAAAATAGTCCTGATAATTATGAATAATTGTTACATTTCAAGTGCATCTAAAATTCAATTATTTAGGAGAACATAGAACAGTATCAGTACTCTTTCAATCTGCTTTTATTCTGTCAGTATGAATGTTGTGTGTACCTATACTCCCACCTGTAAAGATCAATAACAACAACTAACCAACCAACCAGAAACAAACAAACAAACCACACTTTGTTACTAGTGCACGTTGATTCTTATGCCTAACTTGAATAGAAAGCAACAGAAATTAATAAGAATTATGAGAGAAAAAAAAAGAAAAAAAAAAAAGAAAAGGAAAGACACTTACATTGGTAGTAGATGGTTGAAGATGAGCCGTAAAATCACCAAGAACATACTTGCAGCTCAGTCTCAGAGAAGTGAACCAGTGAGTGTCAGTTTCTTATGGAACAGAAAGTCAAGTGGTGGGAATGTTCCTCACATCACTGAGATGTCCAGTAGTGTAAACTAAAGGCAACAGCTTGTTTAAGGTTCTTCTCAGGCACCAACTGAATAAACACTACATGTAGCTGACACGGTTTTCACACAAAGAGATCCAGTCTCTATTGGCCTTTCTTACATGTCACACTGCGACATGTGGTTGTTATCACAGTGTGGCGTAACATTTCCTCCTTTCCCTGCCGAGAAGTTATGGGGAAGATCAGAAAAAAGGTGATGGAGTTGTGACTTGACCACTCACACTCTTTGTCTCTGTTAAGTTGGTGGGAGGCACAGACGGTTTAATCTATATGTTCAGATGTGGCTCCCACTGCAGGGATCGTTTTGCTTTGTGCCACAACTGTTATTGGGTAACATCTCTGTAATTATTCCTCATAGCGCGGCCAGGTTTGGTGGTCTTCTGTAAACCACCAAGAATCACCAAGATCACCCAAAAACACAAAACCAAAAATGTTGAGATATTTACATGTGGCTCTAATGCAGCGGTATGTTTTGATCTGACAGAAAACACTGAATGCTAGATCTATGTACCCCAGCCCCAACCAATATTGATGATGACAGATGCAAATATTAAGTGGTAAGAGTGCTGATCTTCCATTCGTAAATTTTAGGTTGAGTCTGGTGTGTTGTCTCCTGCTGTGTTATATAGATATTTCAGATCTCCTGGAGTGTTATACAGATATTTCAGATCTCCTGGTGTGTTATATAGATATTTCAGATCTCCTGGTGTGTTATATAGATATTTCAGATCTCCTGGTGTGTTATATAGATACTTCAGATCTCCTAGTGTGTTATGGATGTAGATATTTCCAATCTCCTGGAGTGTTATATAGATACTTCAGATCTCCTGGTGTGTTCTGGACGTAGATATTTCAGATCTCCTGGTGTGTTATATAGATACTTCAGACTTCCTGGTGTGTTATGGATGTAGATATTTCAGATCTCTTGGTGTGTTATATAGATATTTCAGATCTCCTGGTGTGTTCTATAGATATTTCAGATCTCCTGGTGTGTTATATAGATACTTCAGATCTCCTGGAGTGTTCTGGATGTAGATATTTCAGATCTGGTGTGTTGTATAGATATTTTAGATCTCCTGGTGTGTTATATAGATACTTCAGATCTCCTGGAGTGTTCTGGATGTAGATATTTCTGATCTGGTGTGTTCTATAGATATTTCAGATCTCCTGGTGTGTTGTATAGATATTTCAGATCTCCTGGTGTGTTATGTAGATATTTCAGATCTCCTGGTGTGTTATGGATGTAGATATTTCAGATCTCCAGGTGTGTTATGGATGTAGATATTACAGATCTCCTGGTGTGTTATGTAGATATTTCAGATCTCCTGGTGTGTTATGGATGTAGATATTTCAGATCTCCTGGTGTGTTATGGATGTAGATATTTAAGATCTGCTGGTGTGTTATACAGATATTTCAGATCTGCTGGTGTGTTATGGATGTAGATATTTCAGATCTGCTGGTGTGTTATATAGATATTTCAGATCTGCTGGTGTGTTATATAGATATTTCTGATCTGCTGGTGTGTTATGGATGTAGATATTTCAGATCTCCTGGTGTGTAATATAGATATTTCTGATCTCCTGGTGTGTTATATAGATATTTCAGATCTCCTGGTGTGTTCTGGATGTAGACATTTCAGATCTCCTGGTGTGTTATATAGATATTTCAGACCTCCTGGTGTGTTCTGGATGTAGATGTTTCTGATCTCCTGGTGTGTTATATAGATACTTCAGATCTCCTGGTGTGTTATGTAGATATTTCAGATCTCCTGGTGTGTTCTGGATGTAGATATTTAAGATTTCCTGGTGTGTTATGTAGATATTTCAGATCTCCAGATGTGTTCTGGATGTAGATATTTCAGATCGCCTGGTGTGTTATATAGATATTTCAGATCTCCTGGTGTGTTCTGGATGTACATATTTCAAATCTCCTGGTGTGTTATATAGATATTTCAGATCTGCTGGTGTGTTATGGATGTAGATATTTCAGATCTCCTGGTGTGTTATGGATGTAGATATTTGAGATCTCTTGGTGTGTTGTGATGTAGATATTTGAGATCTCTTGGTGTGTTGTGGATGTAGATATTTCAGATCTCTGTGTGTGTTATGGGTGTAGATATTTGAGATCTCCTGGTGTGTTGTGGATGTAGATATTTGAGATCTCTTGGTGTGTTGTGGATGTAGATATTTGAGATCTCTTGGTGTGTTGTGGATGTAGATATTTCAGATCTCTGTGTGTGTTATGGGTGTAGATATTTGAGATCTCTTGGTGTGTTGTGGATGTAGATATTTGAGATCTCTTGGTGTGTTGTGGATGTAGATATTTCAGATCTATGTGTGTGTTATGGATGTAGATATTTCAGATCTCTTGGTGTGTTGTGGATGTAATATTTCAGATCTCCTGGTGTGTTACGGATGTAGATATTTCAGATCTTTTGGTATATTATGTAGATATTTGAGATCTCCTGGTGCATTATGGATGCAGATATTTCAGATCTCCTGGTGTGTTATGGATGTAGATATTTCAAATCTCCTAGTATATTATGGATGTTGATATTCCTGATCTCCTGGTGTGTTATGGATGTAAATATTTCAGATCTCCAGGCTAGTGTAAGTTTACACCTGTTATCTACTGCTTTGCATTCTTGTGTATACACGTGTAGAACATCAAATACACACAGTAAAGATCCTGAGACAAAGTCGAGTTGAATGGCCAATGAAAACATGAACCCCCAACCCCCCAAAGTGTAGAGATAAAAAAGACCATACATGTAAACTCCTGCTTGTGTATACCAATATACGTGGGAATTTTAGACCATGGATAATAACACTGTTGACGATTTCAGACACTGACTGGGTCACAAAGAACATTTCAGGACCATACATATTTATCTACATTTTCCATCCTCTTTCTGACCTTTATTCATACATTACTTTCCTTGTCCATATGTTTGATAAGGGAAAGGACCTGTTTACAGGGTGCCGCACCATCTACGTAGTTTTTGATGCTTGTAGTGATGACACTATCATCTAGTTATTCAAAAATAATGTTAACAGGGCTATTGGTATTGAAATAAAAATATCGTTATATCAATCCCAGCTTGAAATTCTGTCTTGCCCAACGACGACGTACCTCACTTGAACACCATCTATTTTTACTGTACAGTAATATTTACGATGTGGATAGTTGTGTAATTCAGCCATTCACATAAGTCTTGATGAAACTTACACAAATAAAATATCACACTTCTCAATTCAATACCAATTTGCCAGGGCAAGAGTAGAAATATGTGTCTATAGATTTATTTGTGTTCTTCTAGCATTTCCCATATGTTCAAATGTATATCCATTCCTCTGTGTCGGTTTGTTTCACAAGAAAAGGAAAACATAAACCCAAACAATCGTACAGAGCAACCACCACCCACTATACCACCAGTCCCTTGTGCGCCCTTGTGTGTTGTAATGACGTCACCATCATCTGGATATGTGAGAGGTGACTTAAGTAAAGGGTCTATAATTTCTTACAAGGGAGGGAAAATCATATCCATCCCAGCTGGAAACGCAGTCATGATCAGCGTGGAAATGTCTGTATGTAACACGTTTTCCATTCATGTGCGTATTTATGACAACAACAGTTTTCTAATAGAAAAGATCATAACAATCGACAATCGACATCTAGTTCAAGTATACAATGCTACAAAAATCGGGATTAGTGTTTTGCTTTGCCAAAAGGACTGTTTGGGTAAGAAGTATTTACAACTGTTCTTCTCCTTTCACTCTGAAGAGAAAACGCCTCAACAGCTACCCAGTGGTTTGTTTAACTGTTCAGTGGACCACTATTCCAGCTTTCAACACCACCTGGACTGTAACCTGAGGATAGAGTGTGAACATGGACAGGATGAAACAGAACACTGTCCCTTCAGCAATTCAGACTGTCAAGGTGATGTGTCATTATGTGGCCATTGCTACAAAATCATCAGCAGTAATGTTCTCTATAGATTTGACAGTTCTGAAAGACCTGCTGATCAAAGAGCTCAGCAGTACTGTAGTTCTGTAGGGGGCATTCTGGGAATGCCTAAATGTGACATTGACTGGTATACGACATTTCAGAATTTGACCAAACGGCAGTTGATTTTTTCTGAAGAGGTTTGGATTGGACTGTATGCTGGTGACATGTTGTTGCCTAACATGTACAGACAGAATATCGTTAGCCATGACAGGACTGTTCTTTACCACTCTGTAAGTAAGCCAACATGGTCAACCAGTGACAGTGGACAAAAAGCGTGTGTCACATACTATACATCTTACGATCACTATCTTCGAAAATTTATTAGTTCTTTTAATTTACGTAAGTGTCCACAAAGTTCTGAATTAGAAATTGGAGCAGTATGTGAATTGAAGCCATGGAAGAATGCTAACGAAAAATGTAATTATGCAAAACCACTATTTTCTACATCAGGTATTTTGTTGACTTCAAGACAACAATCTCTGACAACATGTCCTGATGGTCAAGTGACATATACATTTCTTTTGTGTGGTTCACACCAGTTAAATGTATGTGGTCAAAGGTACACCTCATGTATTTTTCACGACTACATGTCACACACACATGGCAGGTTTAATTCAACATATCATCAGATTACTTCAGTCCCTAGATTTATGTGTGATGATGGTGTCACTACGCTGTCTTACCCTCTGGTATGTGACTTCAGATCTGATTGTCCAGATAAACGTGATGAATACTTGTGTCAATATGTTTACCTGTACTAATGGTCAGTGTGTGTCCTATGACAATATCTGTGACCGACTGTCTAATTGTCCAGATGGATCTGATGAAAAGAGTTGTTTCAGATCTATACATGAAAAAATAGACTGGACACAACGTTTTTCTTCTCCAGCCCTTATCACATTTGATGGTTACAACTATTTCTCTTCAACTCCAATGAAACCTAACCAGTCCTGTCCTGACACTCATTATCGTTGTACTGGTACGTTCAATGTCTACACACGATGTAATGGCATGTATGACTATGGACCACGAGGATGAAAGAGATTGCAAGGATGTCACGTGCTCTGGATTATTCCGATGTAGAGCTTCAGCAATATGCCTTCATGGTGACCATTTGTGTGATGGCTGGCCTCACTGCCCACTGTCTGATGATGAGATGGCGTGTGATGTGACCTGCCCTGTGGGCTGTCTATGTCAAGGTTACACGTTTTTGTGTCTCCAGCCTTTCACTGCCTCACTGTTTCCATGGCTCCGATACTTAAATGCCACAGGTTCAGGTATGACTCTGTCTGATGTGAGCAAGCACACCTATCTGATTCAACTGAGTCTTGCCCACTGCTCTTTGACTGTCCTTCATGACACACATTTGGCCAATTTAAAGTGTCTTGATCTCTCTGGTAACCATCTACAGCATGTTAACATGACCCGTTTTGTTGGTCTAGAAAATCTACAGACACTGACCTTGTCCAACAATCCTGTCACTTCACTTTATACATATCTCCCATCTGTATGTCATCAGAACAAGCTAGTATCAATAGATCTGTCCCATACCAGATTGACTACGTTTGACTCCAACGTTCTGTCAAAGTTTTCCTAATTGCAGACACTTAATTTATCTTTCACTACTATCCACACGATCAGTTCTAGTGGTTTTTTGTTCATTCCAAGGCTAGCTAAACTGTACATGGACGGAAGTCCTGTAAGAACTTTTCCACCAGACATTTTTAAAAGTCTGGTCCATCTTCATGTCATATCAACACAAAACTATAGATTATGTTGTGACGAAATACTGCCTGATGATTTTGATTGCTCTTTCTGCTATACCCCCAAAATGTCATTTCATCATGTAAAGATTTACTGCAATCAGAAATGTACCGTGTGTTTTTCTGGTTGATCAGCTCTCTGTCACTGACAGATAACATTTTTTGTTTTGTGGCACGTTTGTGTGTGAGGAAAAAGAGCTCTTCAAGTGGCTTCAGTGTTTTTGTCACCAACCTGACCTTGGCTGACTTTCTAATGGGTGTCTATATCGCTATCATTGGTGTGGCTGACGAACTGTTTCGTGGCATATACCTCCATTATGATGTTACTTGGATGAACAGCGTTGCTTGCAAAAGTGGCTGGTTTTTTGTCTCTGTTGTCCAGCGAAGTATCAGCTCTGATGATCTGGCTTATTACGCTTGATCGCTTTATTGTCCTTCATTTTCCATTCAGCTCATTGCGGTTTGAGAAAACGTCAGCATTAGTGGCTTGTCTGTTGACTTGGTTTGTTGGTTGGTTTATTGCCTTACTGCCTTTATTTCCAGTGACGTCACACTGGGACTTCTATAGCCAGACAGGTATATGTATTCCACTGCCAGTTATGGGACGACAGTTTCGTGGATGGGTTTATTCTTTTAGTGTTATGATTGTGTTTAACTTCATTTTGTTTTTATTTATCTCAGCTGGTCAAGCTGTCATTTACTGGTCAATACAGAAAAATGCCTTGACATCCAACACTACCAAAATGTCACAGGACACAACCATAGCACGGTGGTTGATCACTGTTGCTGTAACAGACTTTATGTGCTGGTTTCCTATTGGATTGTGTGGAATAATGGCGTTGGTTGATGTTCCCATCCCTGCAGAAGTTAACGTGGCCTTGGCTATCTTCGTGCTGCCTTTGAACTCTGCCCTTAACCCATTCGTCTACACTTTCAACACTTTGGTAGAAAAGCGGAAAAAATTACATGAAGCTAAACTTATGGAATGGCTGCAAGCCAACGCTGATAAATTAGAGAATATATGATGGACTGGGTCATACAGTTTACAAAAACAAATATATGCCTCTTTGTTTGCTTGTTTCATTTATGATATGGTGGAAATTGCTTTCAACACCCTGGGTTACCACAAGTCTTGTTCCTCAGTCCTAAATGGTTAGGCCACAGCAGCACTGGTATGGAATCTTTTCTTTTCTAGCTTAACAGTCTCCATCAGGATCACTTTACTCTCATGCTATTATTTCTGGCAGAGGCAGCAGAAAGGAGCTCAAGCTGGATCTGGGCAAGGAGGAACCAAAAGTGAACTTCATAAGGATTAAATCCCCTACAGATGATGTGTGCCCCGTTAGCACATTGGTAAAAACCGCGTACCGCAGTTCTGAAGTGCAGAATCGCCCAGGTTCGCTCCCCGGCGTGGGAAAAAACAAAAAACAAAAAAAAAAACAACAGCAGAAGGGAATCCAGGAATCATGACCTGGATGTGGCCCGGCCCCCTGAGAGTGTAAGGAGTTCAGGGCCGAAACACTTGTCTAAAGGGGGTTACTTCTCTGAAGACCTTCTGTTGTCTAGCTCTCCCTAGAGTTTCTTTCTACCTGCACATGGTCAATCCATTGACTTCCGGGAATAATTCGGAGGACATTCGGGAAAGACCGAAGGACACTGGGAAAGACTAGATCTGTGGGCTTTGTGGGTTGGCTTCCCACCTTGTCTTTGATAACATGCCACGAGTTCCACAAATGAAAGATGCTCCCAGGATTCACCGAAAGGAGGAGAGAATGATAAATCCATCGGCACTGACTACATCATGACTGGAAACGCACAACGGATCATGATTAATGACCAGATGAAATTTCCGTGTGCGTGTGGAAGGAGATTCACCACCAAACGCGGCATGAAGATCCACAGGACAAAAATGGGCTGTTTGAAGACTCATACGAACCAGCAGCAGCGCACTGCGATAGCAGGTGAGACGTTGGATGACCAAGGCCAGGATTTAAACCATAGTGTCAAGGACATCCACGCTGATGGTTCTGGTGCGGATTTTGCACAAGCTCTTAACGCCATACGTGAAAAACTCAATTTGCCGCCTGCCGGTGCAAAAGAACAATGGGAGAAATTAGATGAGGAACTTGTCCTTAAGCTGAATGCGCTAATAGGGAACAGTACGCTGGAACACAAACTTGACACATACGGAGACATCATATACTCTATCTGCAGGGACACTTACGGAGTGAAGCAGCCAAAGACAAAAACGCCTCCCCAGAAATCCAGAAGACAGCAACAGATGGAGAGCATCCGGGGGAAGAAAAGGAAGCTTAAAAAGCGAATGAAAACTGCCTCAGAATTCGAGAAGCAGGGCTCCTGGAACTCTGGAAAGATCTGAAAGCCAAACACAATGCTCTCAGCAAAGTGGAATCAGCAAGGCGAAGAAAGAGCAAAAAGAAGAAGACTCAAGATCGTTTCTTCAAAGATCCTTTGACTTTGCAAGAAAGCTGTTTGAACAACCCAAATCAGAGACTCTCACAGTGGGCAAGGAAACCCTAGAGCAGCATCTCAGGGAAACATATTCCGATTCTCAGCGCGAGGCACCACTTGAAATCCAGAATCTGGTTTGGCCTGCAGCGCCAGAAGGAAAATTCAATAACAAACCACCAACACTGGATGAAGTGAAGAACGTAGTAAAGAAAGCCAGAGCCAAGTCAGCACCTGGACCAAACGGAATACCATACCTGCTCTACAAGAAATGCCCAAAAGTGCTCGAGTGGCTCCACAAGATGATTCGATCAGCATGGAGGAACCAGAAGATCAGCGACCAATGGATGAGAGCTGAAGGAGTGTACATTCTGAAGGAGCAGAACTCCAGCAGCATCAACCAGTTCAGGCCAATATCACTTCTGAACGTCGAGGGGAAAATCTTCTTCTCTGTTATGGCAGCAAGATTGACAAAATACCTGATTGAAAACAAGTATCTGGATATGTCAGTCCAAAAGGGAGGCATACCAGGAATGCCTGGATGCTTGGAACATGCCACGTTGATTTGGGATGCCATCCAAAAAGCAAGAACAGAGAAGAGAAACATTGACGTAGTTTGGCTTGATCTGGCGAATGCATATGGATCAGTTCCACACGATATGATCCAGCTGGCTCTTGAAATGTATCCCATCCCAGAAAACATCCGAACAATGCTGAGGAAGTATTTCCAAGGGTTCTCAATGCGGTTCTCTACCAAAGAATACACCACGGACTGGATAGACCTAGAGGTGGGCATTGCAATGGGCTGTGCAATCTCTCCCATACTGTTCGTGTTGACAATGGAAGTCATCTTGAAAGCTGCAATGAAGAGTTCAGGTCCAGTGAATCTGGGAGATGGATACCAGATGCCTCCTCTGAAAGCTTTCATGGATGACACAACAGTCTTGTCCACGGATGAGGAAGAGACACACCAAATCTTAAAGCAGCTGTTTGAGCTGGTGGCCTCTTCAAGAATGAGGTTCAAACCAAAGAAATCCCGAAGTCTCTCACTGCGAAAAGGAAAAGTGGCAGATTCAGTCAAATTCATGGTAGCCAACCAAGCCATCCCCACTGTCACAGAAGAGCCAGTAAAAAGTATCGGAAGATGGTATGATGACTCCCTGAAAGACACACAAAGGGTATGTGAAACCAAGCAAACAGCAGAAGAAGGCCTGAAGAAAATAGATAACTGCGGACTGCCAGGCAAATACAAAGTCAGGTGTCTACAGTTCATGCTGATACCAAAGCTGCTGTGGCCACTGCTAATCTATGACATTTGCACCAGCACAGTGGAAGCAATGGAAGCCAAAATCAACAAATACACAAGAAAATGGCTCGGTGTCCCACCTGGTCTCACTGATGTTGCATTCTACTGTCGTCAAGCAATACTGAAGCTACCTCTCAAATCCATAGTGGAGGAATACAAAGTTGGAAAAGCAAGACTGAGCATGCTGGAGGAATCGGAAGACAATATCGTGAGATCAGTTCAGCCAAAGCTGAGAACTTTCAAAAAATGGAAAGTCCAAGAGGCTGTAAACAATGCCAAGAGAAACCTCAGCATCAAAGAAATAATTGGACACACGCAAACCAACAGACAGGGACTGGGAGCAACAAAAATGCAGTGGTGGTCCAAAGCCAAAAGGAAGGAAAAAAGAGACATGATCATACAGGAGTTGAAGAAAGAAGAAGATGTCAAAAGAGTGCAGAAGGCAGTCCAGCAAGGTCAACAGGGGCAATGGACAACATGGGACAGTGCACTCCAAAGAAGTCTCAGCTGGAAC
>JAPXFY010001223.1:30000-32500 GCA_030674185.1 Monoplex corrugatus | reverse complement strand
TTTGGTTAAAGGTGCGGAATACTGGAAGTCGCGAATGCATAATTATGTTTATTCATTCATTCATATTCAATTCTTTTTTGTCACAGTGGATGTACCATGTGAAACTCAGGTTGCTCTTCCCGTTGACAGGACGTCGCCGCAGTGCATCGCCACCCGTTTTCTTCACCAAAACTTCAGAAAGGCAAGAAGGCTAATTGGCCTTCATGGGGAGGGACCTGGAAAATCAACCTGTTTCTCAACATGATTTATACCAAGGCAGCTGGGCCATGCCCTGCTCTTCACGATTGTCAACTGTCGTGGGATCTTCAGCGTGTGCAGCCAGAAAGCACACAGGTCCGACTCGTTTTTCGTCCCTTACCGAAGGACTAGACGTTCAGTTTGATTTTCCGGTCAAACTCAGGGAAAAGTTGAGGCCTCAATGGGGGAATGAACCCTGGAATCTTGAGTTTAAATATTGACAGGCGAACGTCTGAACTATTTAGTGAGGATAATGATCATGACGTTAAGAAGTCACACATAGGTTTGTGGTTTCTAAGACGAGAGAGTTCCATGGACAGCAAAGAAAACAAACGAGACAGTCTTGAAGGAGGCAGACACAAGAACGTTGAACATTAATGTCGAAGATTAAAAAAAGAAAAATACGATATTTATATGACATTTTATGAGGCAAGAGAAATTAAAGCACCTAGTCACATCAGGAAAGCTGGAGAGAAAGAGAACACCAGGTAGACCCAGGGAGAACATACTGGATGGACTTGCAGAGTGGTTGAGGACAGAGAGAGTGGGAGATGTACTTGCAGCGACAAGGGATAGATTCGTATGGATGGCCATGATCGCCAACGCCATGCGGCAGGGCACATGATGATGATGATGATAATGATGATGTGGGATTGAGACTGGCACGCACAGTTTTCTCCAGGTGAGAGTCATTCCCGTGCAAATCCTGTAGTCAAACCAGGAGGCGAGAGCTTTGCTTCCACACCAACTCATCATCATCATGTCGAGCTTGCTCGGCTATCCATGATACGTTTCTTCCATCCTTCTCTGTCAGACATTGCAGTAGGTAGTTCATCATACTGACAGCCCGTATCATCCATCCGTTGGGCGATGAAGGTCTTCTTTGGACGTCCTGGTCTTTGTTTGCCATGGCTGGGTCTCCATAGTAGAACATCCCCCACCAGTTCTTCTTTGCTACGCCAGCAGTGTCCCGCGAAGCGCAGTCTTTGCACCAGCTAATCCCCAATTTCATCACATAAATACATTCCTATGGCTTGGCATATCATTGTTCTCTCCCAAAACACTTAGTTAGATAATCTGTAAGCCGGTGACACTGCCCTGTTTGTACACACCAGTTATCTATTATTGTGTGCATTAAATCCAGAAACGTCTGCCAGGGATTTTGATTGATTGATTTGGTTCAGTTTTTACGTCGGCACCCACCTCAGGTGATATGGCCGACGGGGATAACCATCCCAGAGAAATGGGGGAAGGGGGACTTATCTAATCCTATGCTGACTCCACCAGAACAACAATGATGTTAAGATGGGACAGTGAAATGGCCAGTTTTAATATAGCGCACCCCGGGACTGCCAGGGATTCCACATCAAACGGTTAATAAAGGTCTCTGAGGACATGGACTTCAGCCCACAAGATCGGTGTAATTGTGTGGTTGGGGAGGGGTGGGGGTGGGGGTGAGGTCTGTGATTGTGGGCAGGGAGGGGTGAGATGTGGTGTGATGTGGTGTGATGTGGTGTGATGTGGTGTGATGCGGTGTGATGCTGTATTGTGTTGTGGGGTTGGTTTGCGTTGCCTCGTTGTGTAGAGTTTGCGTTGCACTGTTTTGCACTGTATCGTATTTTTGTATAGTATTCTACCGCATTTTCTTGGACTGTGTTGGGTGTGTGTATGTGTGCGTGATTTTATTCATTTGTTTATTTATTTATTTATTTGTTTGTTCATTAATTATTCATAAATTAGATAGCTATCTCTCTATATCTCTATCTATCTATCTATCTATTTATCTATCTATCTATCTATCTATCTATCTATCTATTTATCTATCTATCTATCTATCTATTTATCTATCTATCTGTCTATCTATTTATCTATCTATCTATCTATCTATTTATCTATCTATCTATCTATCTATCTATTTATCTATCTATCTATCTATCTATCTGTCTATCTATTTATCTATCTATCTATCTATCTATCTATCTATCTATCTATCTATCTATCTATCTATCTATCTATTTTATCTATCTATCTATCTATTTATCTATCTATCTATCTATCTATTTATCTATCTATCTATCTATCTATTTATCTATCTATCTATCTATCTATTTATCTATCTATCTATCTATCTATTTATCTATCTATCTGTCTATCTATTTATCTATCTATCTATCTATCTATTTATCTATCTATCTATTTATTTATCTATCTATCTATCTATCTATCTATTTATCTATCTATCTATCTATTGATCTGTCTGTCT
>JAPXFY010001223.1:12500-22500 GCA_030674185.1 Monoplex corrugatus | reverse complement strand
TGCTTGACGATGCAGGATGCTGGTGGACAGAGTGTGGGAGTCAAAGGGTTAAGTTTTTGATTTGCTAGCATGGTTGACAATGCAGGATGATGGTGGACAAGTTGCGGGAGTCAAAGTGTTAAGTTTCTGCTTTGCTGGCATGGTTGACAATACAGGGTGCTGGTGGACAAGGTAAGGGAGTCAAAGGGTTAAGTTTCTGCTTTGCTGGCATTGTTGACAATACAGGGTGCTGGTGGACGAGGTAAAGGAGTCAAAGGGTTAAGTTTTTGCTTTACCAGCATGGTTAACAATGCAGGATGCTAGAGACAAGGTGAGGGAGTCAAAGGGTTAAATTTTTGCTTTGCTAGCACGGTTGACAATGCAGGATGCTGGTGGACAAGGTAAGGGAGTCAAAGGGTTAAGGTTTTGCTTTGCTAGCATGGTTGACAACATAGGATGTTGCGGACGAGGCATGGGAATCAAAGAGCTAAGTTTTTGCTTTGGTTAACGATCCAGGATGCTGGTGGACAGAGTGAGGGAGTCAAAGGGTTAAGGTTTTGCTCTGCTAGCATGGTTGACAATACATGATGCTGGTGGACAAGGCGAGGGAGTCAAAGGGTTAATTCTTTTTGCTTTACAAGCGTCTTTGACGTGGTTGGGTGGACAAAGGGTTAAAAAGGGGGGAGGAGATGAGGTGGGTGGGGGGGTGCAGTATAGGGTAAAGATCACCTTCAGAACCCAATAAGCCAGAAGCCAGAGAGCTGTATGTCGAGATGTCTAGACAGAAGGACGCTCACATCGCAGTCCATTTCCGCTGATCAATGCTTTCTTTTTTTGATTCCAGACGAAATTAGTTTTGCCCACTGGAATAAAAGATTGTCTTCTTGGCAGTTTCCGTGAAGTTTTTACACTATTTTTTTCTACTTTTTGTACAAGAAACACCCTCAACCTTTCCTCCACGCCTAACGCGCGTGTGCGAGCTTACAGACACATACACACACGCGTGCTCACACACACAAACGTGCGTGCATCCACGTGCACACACACACACATTCACGCATGTCCATGTATATAATACGCATACATACACACCACAGACACACAAAACACACATATACATACACAGACACATATACACACACATGCCAACACACACATACACACACACACACATATACACACATGTATGCACGTACATGCAAACACACAAACACATACGCACACACAGATACATACATATATACATACATACATACACACATACATACACACATACATACATACCTAGGTGTCCGATAATGATTGAAACATGTAACACATTTCCTTCAGACATGGACAAAGCAGAAACTTTTGTGGATCTGTTCGCCAAAAACAGTAATGTTGAAGGTTTATCTTCTGACTGCAAACATCACAGAGAAATAGAAGATTACAACCCAATCTACACTGATCCAGTACCACAGAATGATCTCTGGTTTAATTCTCCAATCACCTTAGAAGAGCTAAAAAACACAGTACTGTCTCTACACAACAAAAAGAGTTCGGTAGGTGTTGATGCAGTTTCGACTGAAATGATTAAACATCTCCCTGAAAACTACCTTATTTTCCTACACAAAATTTTGCAGAAATGCTGGGTTACTGGAACTGTGCCACAAATCTGGCAAAAGTCTATAGTTATACCAATCTTAAAAACAGGAAAATCGAAAACCGATAAAAACAGTTACAGACCTATTGCTTTAACGTCCCACACAAGCAAACTAATGGAAAGATTGGTCTTAAACAGACTTTTACACTACTGTGATAAAAATAACGTTATTCCGGTAAACCAGGCAGGTTTTAGAAAAGGAAGATCCGCAGTTGAGCACCTAGTTAAACTTACAACTCAGATCAAACAACAGTTTGCCCGCAGAAAAAGTGTTTTAGCTACTTTCTTTGATGTGAAAAAAGCTTACGATCAAGTTTGGCATAAACGTTTATTGTTCAAGCTAAAATCTGTTGGTTTATCGGGCAATATGTTCAATTACATTAAATCTTTTTTAGCTAATAGAACAATTCAGGCAAGAGTGGGAGCTAGTTATTCTTCTTCACGATGCCTCGACATGGGGATTCCACAAGGTTCAGTGATAGCACCTATTTTATTTAATATCCTTATACAGGATCTTCCTAAAGCTCTTTCAAATCGTGTTGTTTTAGTACAGTACGCTGATGATATATGCACTTGGATGAATATCACTTTAAAAAAGACAACTCCACAGAGAACGCGAAATTACATCAGGAAGTTGTATCAAATTGATCTTGATAATCTTGGAAACTATATGTTAGAAAATGGGCTGTCGTTGTCAGCAGAAAAAACTAACATGATGCTGTTTGATCCTGGTGGTAACTCAAATAACTTGCCTATTTTCAAATTGCTTGGTGAAGTGTTAAATTACAAACAGGTCGTAAAATTCCTGGGAGTTTACATCACGTCCAAATTAAGCTGGAATGTCCATTTTGATTATATTTTAACAAAAGCGCGAAAAACCTTAAATTTTCTAAAGATAATAAGCAAATTACCCTGGGGAATGGATACAAATGTACTGATTCATCTGTCAACAGCGCTGGTCAGGTCTAAATTATCCTACGCGCAAGAAGTTTTCTTCAATGCACCCAAATATTTACTAAAAAAGATTCAGAGCTTGGACTGCAAAAGTCTTAAAATTGCACTAGGTGTACCAACTCATGCTTCTACTCTGGAAACGTACAAAGTTGCTGGAATTCTACCTTTAAACAACCATCGTGAGTTAGCTACAGCAAAGTTTGCAATTAGAACTACTTCACAAGTGGATAATTTTGTGAGCAAAGAAATTAAGATCAGGTCTGATACTGACTTTCCAAAACGAGCAAAAAACATTTCATCACAAATTACAGCCGCAACTTACATATCTGGCCTGATCAAACAGTCCAACATAACAATGGATGAAATTGCTGAGAAACCAACGATAACGCCTATCCCTACATGGGAAATGCTAAATGCCACATTTGATCTCGATTATGCAAAAGTTAAAAAAGATGATAATGTCAACATTACGCTATCCACAGCTTGTGAACACATCGATGAAAAGTACAGTACCCACCTCCACATTTTTACCGATGGGTCAGTCTTAGCAAACCAGAGCGCTGGAGCAGCCTTTTATGTTCCAAAATTTAACATTAAAAAGTCTTTTTTCATTGGGGCAAATGTATCTATATATACAGCAGAATTGGTCGCTATTGTTCAAGCGTTGCATTATTTAATAAGCCTTCGGCCTGTGTCATTCAAAGTAGTTCTCTTTGTTGATTCAAAATCTGTATTATATGCCTTACAGTCTTTTGATACAGACACAAGACCTGACTTAATTATTGAGGCAAATCATCTAATACATTGTTTAAAGATAAATGGTTCGGAAATCAATTTATGCTGGGTGCCTTCTCATGTTGGTCTTCATGGCAACAACGTAGTTGACAGAGCAGCTAAATCCGGTGCCCTCCATTCTGAAAATTCCATAGAATTACATGTTAACACCTCGGTAAAAGAAGCTTACAACTCGCTAGAATTAGCATCATGGATTCGATTTCATGAACATTTAAATGAAAAATTTGTGTCTCAAAAAAGAATCAAACTTTCAGTTCAAAATATCTGTAAAAATTTGCAGTATTCCTCGTTATATCATTTGAGATTAATTGTTATGACATATTTTCGCATTCAACTGAACGCTTTGAAAACAAAATATTGTAACAACGTTTTATGTATTTGTGGCGAACAATTCACATTGTATCACTGTTTGTTTTACTGCAGAAAGCTTCGTTCCTTTTTACCAAAGACGTTTACACAAGGAAACTATCTTGAAACGCATTTTAAAGAAGTTGTATCGGATCAAGTTTTGTTAGTTAAAATTTCAGAATCATTGGTTCACAGTCCTGTTAATGCGTTACTTTAAGATTATTATTATAATTATGATTATTTTTGTTTTGTTTTGTTTTGTTTTTATGACGATTTTTCTTTTACATTATTGATGTTAGCGTTGTTCTAGTTTCATTTCTCTGTTCATCCATATCCTTTTTCTTAAGACCTTGCCGCTTCCTTTTAATTTTTTTTACGTCCCTTACTCTGTTCCCCTCTCCCCTCCACCCCCCCCCCTTATTTCATCCTCCATGCCATTTTTCCCCGTCTAATATCACTTATAGTGAAAAGACGTTAAATCAAGCAACGAACGATACATACATACGTAGGTACGTACATACATACATACATACATACATACATACATACATGCATACATACATACATGCATACATACATACATACATACATACATACATACATACATACATGCATACATACATACATACATACATACATACATGCATACATACATACATACATACATACATACATGCATACATACATACATACATACATACATGCATACATACATACATGCATACATACATACATACATACATACATACATACATACATACACACATACATACATACATACATACATACATACATGCATACATACATACATGCATACATACATACATACATACATACATACATACATACATACATACACACTCACTCACACTCACACGCAGACACACACACACACTCGTCTAAAAACACATATATAAACAGACGTTAAAAGAAATCACACACACACACACACACACACACACACACACACACACACACACACACATAATTTCACTTTTTTTTTTCAAACCCAATCATGCATAATACCCCAGTACAGGCGCACGCGCGTGAGTGACCTTGACGAAAATCAGCAAAGCGGGTCGAACCCTAATTTTAGCTACTACGTCACCGCTGACGTAAAACCCTGTCATAAATATGTCTTAAGTGGTGTTGGCAATTTTGTCCTTTTTCATGTGCAGTTAATGGCGTCTGACTAGCATCCACTGCACCCTTTGCATCGCACTCTGTGTGTGTGTGTGTGTGTGTGTGTGTGTGTGTGTGTGTGTGTGATTGTGTGTGTGTGTGTGTGTGTGTGTGTGTGTGTGTGTGTGTGTGTGTGTGTGTGTGTGTGTGTGTGTGTGTGTGTGTGTGTGTTGTGTGTGTGTGTGTGTGTGTGTGTGTGTGTGTGTGTGTGTGTGTGTGTGTGTGTGTGTGTGTGTGTGTGTTGTTTGTTGTGTGTGTGTGTGTGTTTGTGTGTGTGTGTGTGTGTGTGTGTTGTTTGTGTGTGTGTGTGTGTGTGTTGTTTGTGGTGTGTGTGTGTGTGTGTGTTGTTTGTGTGTGTGTGTGTGTGTGTGTGTGTGTGTGTTGTGTGTGTGTTGTGTGTGTGTGTGTGTGTGTGTGTGTGTGTGTGTTGTGTGTGTGTGTGTGTGTGTTGTGTGTGTGTGTGTGTGTGTTGTTTGTGTGTGTGTGTGTGTGTGTGTGTGTGTTGTGTTGTGTGTGTGTGTGTGTGTGGTGGTGTGTTGTGTGTGTGTGTGGTGTGTGTGTGTGTGGTGTGTGTGTGGGAGTGTGTGTGTGTGTGTGAGAGAGCGAGAGAGAGAGGAGAGGAGAGAGAGAGTAGTGTGTGTGTTTGGACAGCTGGTGGATAGGGTGAGGGAGTCAAAGGGTTAAGTTTTTGCCTTGCTGGCATGGTTGACAATGCAGGAAGCTATGGGTAGAGTGAGGGGGTCAAAGGGTTAAGTTTTTGTTTCGCTATCACAGATGACGATCCAGGGCACGAGTAGATACAGTGAGGGGGTCAAAGGGTTAAGTTTTCGCTTCGCTATCACTGATGACGATGCAGTGCACCAGAAGATAGGGTGAGTGAGTCAAAGGGTTAAGGATGGTCCCCACACTACCAAGTTGGGGGTAACCCTTTCCGCTTATTGTTATTGTTATTATTTTTGTTCAAAGCCCAGCCGGCTGCGTAGAGCCATATCAGGGCTTTAACCGTTTAAAAGCACACAACATTTCAACAGGAAAAAATAAAGGGAAAAGAAAATTAAGTACAAATATAAATGCCTTCGTGCACATCATCTAACTATATACCACTGGCATTGACCACTCCGTCCAATTTATCACACATGGAATTAAAAAAACAAAACATACACGAACATATATCGAAACAAAACCAAGGACACTAAAACGTATATAAAAACGTATATAAAAACGTATATAAAAACGTATATAAAACGTATATAAAAACGTATATAAAAACGTATATAAAAACGTATATAAAAACGTATATAAAAACGTATATAAAAACGTATATAAAAAACGTATATAAAAACGTATATAAAAACGGGCCTAAATTACCTAAAATTGCTTCCGCATATTTTATTTCCCTAGAGCCAAAAATGCACTTAACACATGTACTCAATTAGCAACCTAAGAGAAAGTACGTAAGACTTTATCGAGCATGTACAGGTGAATGGACCAGCAAGGCAGAAAATGATAGGTAGAAATGACAGAAAGCAAAGGAATGAGGCAGAAACAAAAAGAGTGATAGAAAAGCGGGAAATTATAGCACAGAATTTCCAGAAGACGGGGATACTATTTATATACTGAAAAAGCCCCCGGTATCCCCACGGGGGATACTGATTTTACATGAAACTTTAATAGGTCAGAGGTGCTTTTTTCAATTAAATGTCTGTTACTTGTCGAGGGTAACAGACAACCACGCTGAATACAGTACTAACGTAGTTAGAAGCCCAAACGAGCAACGTTGAGGACAATGCCACTAATCATCATCATCATCAGGTGCCTTGCCGCATGGCGTTGGCAACTATGGACTTCCATCTGTCTCTATCTCTTGTTGCCTCAAGCATCTCTTCCACCCTCCCTGTCTTCAGCCACTCTGCAAGTCTGTCTAGTATCTTCTCCCTGGGTCTACCGGGTGCTCTCTTTCCCTCCAGCTTTCCCGTTGTAACCAGGTGTTCCAATTCCCCTTTCCTCATAAAATGGCCTATGAATGTTGCCTGTCTTTTCCTAATCTTCCTTATGAATGATCTACTTGTGTCTGCCTCCAATAAGACTGTCTCGTTTGTTTTCTTTGCTGTCCATCGAACTCTCAACATCCTTCTTAGAAACCACATCTCGGCTGCCTCAATTTTGTTCTGGCTTTGCTTGTTGAATGTCCACGCCTCGCAACCGTACAACAGTATTGGTTCTACATAACATTCAAGAACTCTCTTCCTGATGTTAATTGATAGGTATTTGTTAATAAGAATGCTTTTCATCTTCTTGAATGTTGTTTTGGCTTGGCCGATTCTGCTGGCTATTTCTGATGTGCATCTGCCGTCTGGTGAAATAATCGTTCCCAGGTATTTGAATTTATCAACCTGTCTCAAGGTTGTGCCGTTTGCTCTTATTTTGCATGAGAGGATTTCATGTTTTTTACTGATCACCATGACTTCAGTCTTCTTGCTGTTTAGTTCCAACTCCTTACCTTTGCTTTCTATTTCAATCTATTCACAAGGTTTCGTAGGTCCCTTTCACTTTCTGCAATTAGCACAGTGCCACTGAAAGACTTAAAACAGGGCAAGACAGGGGAGTGGGGAAATGGGGAGGGCGGTGAGGCTTTAGCTTGACCCACTTGACCACAATTCGCCCCACTCAATGGACAGAATACCCAAACGAGTGACGTTGAGGATTCATCATCATCAAGTGCCCTGCCACATGGCGTTGGCGATCATGGTCCTCCATATGTATCTATCCCTTGTTGCCGCAAGCACATCTTCCACCCTCTCTGTCCTCAGCCACTCTGCAAGTCCGTCCAATATTTTTTTCCTTGGGTCTACTTAGTGCTCTCTTTCCCTCCAACTTTCCTGTTGTGACCAGGTGCTCCAATTCCCCTTTGGCTGAGGACAATGCCACTGAAAGACTGAAAATAGGGCAAGACAGGGGACTGCGGGGGGGGGGGGGGGTCTCATCACTTGACTTCATCATCATCATCATTATCATCATCATCATCATCATCATCATCATCATCATCAAGTGCCTTGCTGCATGGCGTTGGCGATCATAGCCCTCCATATGTATCTATCCCTTGTTGCCGCAAAGCACATCTCCACCCTCTCTGTCCTCAGCCACCCTGCAAGTCCGTCCAATATTTTTTTTCCCTTGATGATGATGATGATGATGAAAGGAGCGACGTTGAGGATTATGCCACTGAAAGACTCGTAAAATGGGGCAAGACAGAGGTATGGAAGGGGATGGGGGTGGGGAGCCTCATCACTTGACCCAGTTGACCACAATTCGCCCCAATCGAAGAGATTTTATTCACCCAACTGCCCTACATGTTTAAGACTGAAAATAAAAATGGGGTGGGGTGAGAGGGCACTGAATGTCCGTAATGCATTATATCTGTCCAGAACAAGAGGTACAAAAATAGCCCCCCCCCCACCTCCCACAATGGAAGCCAGGCCCTGGGCACACGCAGGAAGAGTGCAAAGCCACAAGTAATCTTCTGACATAACACGTGCTGTCCCTGTTTCATACCCTTCACCGATAATAACCTGACCTACTTCTGTCTTCCTCACCTCCCACCATCATTCTGCACAAAAGCAAGTCTCCATCCTTCTGCCATTCTCCCCCAACTCCCTCCCCCTGCCCCTGTCAAAAGCTCAAAATTCAAAACACATTTATTAGCAAGTCTCTATCGTTCAATTATTCCCCCCTGGCCCTGTCAAGAGCTCAAAATTCAAAACACATTTATTAGCAAGTCTCTATCGTTCAATTATTCCCCCTGGCCCTGTCAAGAGCTCAAAATTCAAAACACATTTATTAGCAAGTCTCTATCGTTCAATTATTCCCCCCTGCCCCTGTCAAGAGCTCAAAATTCAAAACACATTTATTAGCAAGTCTCTATCGTTCAGTTATTCCCCCTGGCCTTCCCCAATCCAGAACATAGAACTCAAAACATATATTTGGTATTAGAACTCGAGATAGGGCTACAAAACTCAGGTTGGTTTAAATTAATAAATCGATAACAGTCACTGATTTCGAGGGTTATTGATTTCACGTTATCGTCGTCGTCGTCGTCATCATCATCATCAACAACAGCAGAAGCATCACGATCATCATCAACATCAGAAACATCATCACCATCACCATCACCATCATCAAAAATATCACTATCATCAACATCATCATCAACATCATCAAAATCATCATCAAAAACATCATCATCATCATCAAAAACATCACCATCACCATCATCATCATCAACATCATCAATGGAAATGGAAATGTGGTGACCAGAAATCTTTTTTTAATTTTCCCAAATGCACACAACCATAGAGATACTACGGAACAAAATATTGGCGAATTACAAATACATGTATTGGCGAACTGTCTTCCTTTTATAAGTCATTGGATTTAGCACAACGGATTTAGAGCAATCTATTGCATTCTTACCAACAAATGCCTATCAATTAACATCAGGAAGAGAGTTCTTGAATGTTATATAGAACCAATACTGTTGTACGGATGTGAGGCGTGGACAGTCAACAAGCAAAACCAGAACAAGATTGAGGCAGCCGAGATGTGGTTTCTAAGAAGAATGTTGAGAGTTCCATGGACAGCAAAGAAAACAAAGAGACAGTCTTGATGGAGGCAGACATAAGTAGATCACTGATAAGGAAGATTAGGCAAAGACAGGCAACATTTATAGGCCATTTTATGAGGGATGAGGATTTGGAGCACCTGGTCACAACGGGAAAGCTGGAGGGAAAGAGAGCACCAGGTAGACCCAGGGAGAAAATGCTGGACGGACTTGCAGAGTGGCTGGGGACGAGGAGGGTGGGGGAGATGCTGGGGGCAACGAGAGAGAGAGAGACAAATGGAAGTCCATGATCGCCAACGCCATGCGGCAGGGCACCTGATCGATGATGATGATGATTGTCAAAAAGTACGTGTTTTTCCTCAATCAGTATCATCAGTGTGTCTAATACAATTATCCTGGAAATACAGAGCTTCTCTAATCACTCCACAAACTGCACATTTTTTATCTTTTATTGGAATGTTCCTGTATCTGCCTGTTTCAAT
>JAPXFY010001223.1:0-2500 GCA_030674185.1 Monoplex corrugatus | reverse complement strand
TTCAGTTCATCTTGCAGGCTTGTCAAGAAATTGATGCTGATAAAGATCTTTGTGCTAGAGTGTGCATGAGTGTCCGCTCTCGATTAGAGGAGTGTGTGAATACCGACGGCAAGCAGTTTGAGTATCTGAGGGATTAAGGCTGTGCTTGTTATTACATGTATATGCAATATACATTTGTTTGTATAATAAATGCAATGAGTATTGTACGTGTTTTCTTTTTTCATAACTGTATACCTACTTTTGCACCCCCCCCCCCCCGCCCCTATATAGATGTCTGTCTCCCTTTCCATGTGCGTGCTTCTCTGTGGAGGACAAATGAGGTCAGTGATAATGGTTCTGGTCTCTGTATCGATTCCATCCATGTGACCCGATTCTCTCGTCTGCTCCCAAACTACCCGCTCGTCTGTCTGTCTGTCTGTCTCTTTTTCATCCCCCCCCCCCCCAACTCTCTCTCTCTTTTTCTCTTTGTGTGTGTGTTGGGGGTGAGGATGAAAAAGAATCAGGTATGTTTTTCTACTATTAGCAAATCAAAATTCTCTCTCTCTCTCACATACACACACATACACACGCACGCACACACACACGCACGCACGCACACACGCGCGCGCGCCCTCCCCCCCCCCCACACACACATACACACACACACACACACACACTCAAATATACTCACACTTTCTTCCATCTCATCTCTTCTCCCCTTTCTCCATTCTCTCTCTCTCTCTCTCTCTCTCTCTGTTCCTCCTTTCATTTAATCTTTCATTTCTTGTTTCCGACATTTCAATATCTATACCATGAATACACTTTCGTCATGCATGTCTCTCGATTGTGTGTGTTTGTGCAGCTGTGTGGGCGTCCGTTATGTCATCTGTGAAAGGGTTTTAGTCGTAACGCAATAAGTTATTCGTACTCTCTGTCTGTCTGTCTGTTTGTCTGTCTGACTCTCTTTCATTCTCACTCTCTCTCCCTCTCTTGTCCTCCTTCCCCTCTCTCTCTTTCTCTGCCTCCCTCCCTCCATCCCCCTCTCTCTCTCTCTGTCCCTCCCCAATCTCTCTCCCGCCCTCCCTCTCTCTCTGTGTGTCTCTTTCTCTCCCTCCCTCTTTCTCTCCGTCCCCACCTCTCTCTCCCTCCCTCCCTCCCTCCCACTCTCTCTCTCCATCCTTCCCTCCCACTCTCCCTCCCTTCCTCTCTCTCTCCCTCCTCTCTCTCTCTCTCCCTCCCTACCCCCCTCTCTCTCAGAGTCCAGTAGTCAGCATCAAAGGGTCAGAAAATCAGTATCTGGCCGGATGGTCGGTATTGTTGGTTGTTTTCCCAATAGCAGCATGACCAATATGATACAGGCTTTGGTTTGTGTTGGGTCCACTAATGTTGTTTCGCTTTTTGTTCCGCCTGTCGGCTTGTCTGTCCGCCTGTCTGCCTGCCTGTTTCTCTGTCTTTCTGTCTCTGTGGATGGATGGATGGATGGATGGATGGATGGATGGATGGATGGATGGATGGATGGACTATGGATGGATGCAGACAGAAGAATATATGACTAGACAGATGGACGGACGGACAGATGGATTAATGGATAGATGGGTGGATGGATGGATGGGTGGGTAGATGGACAGATGGATGGATGGATGGATGGATGGAGGAATGGATGGACGGATGGCTGGCTGGCTGGACAGATGGATGGATGGATGGATGGATAGATGGATGAAGGGATGGATGGATGGATGGATGGACAGATGGATGAAGGGATGGATGGATGGATGGAGGGATGAAGGGATGGATGGATGGATGGATGGATGGATGGATGAATGAATGGATGGATGGATGAATGAATGGGTAGGTAGGTGGGTGGCTGGCTGGCGGATGGAGGAGGGAGGGAGAGAAGAATGAAGAGACGGATGGAGGAATACATAAATACACAAGTGGATGGATAGATAGAAGGAAGAATGGATGACAGATGGACGGAAGAATGGATGTAAGCATGCATGTATACACACATATCATGACAAATGTGCACGTGCATGTCTGTCTGTCTGTCTGTCCGTCCCTCATAACAAGAACAGACCATACAGAAAGCACAGGGACCGTGTGCAAAGCTGTCTCCCAATTACGTCCCTTGGCTTGGGTTGTGCGGGGAGAGAGAGAGAGAGTGAGAGAGAGAGAGAGAGAGAGAGAGAGAGAGAGAGAGAGAGAGAGCGAAAGAGAGAGAGAGACAGATAGACAGACAAAGATAAGAAAATGAGAGAGGGAGAGAGAGAGAGAGAGAGAGGGGCAGACAGACAGACAGGCAGACAGACAGAGAAAAATAAGAGAGAGAGAGAGAAACGGACAGAGACAGACAGACAGAGAGAGGAAGAGACAGATAGACAAACAGATGGACAGAGAAAGATAAGAAAATGAAAGAGAGAGGGGGCAGAGAGAGAGAGAGAGAGAGAGAGAGAGAGAGAGAGGAAGAGAGAAAGAGATACAGAGAGACAGAAAGAGAGATAGACAGAGAAAGGTAAGAAAA
>JAPXFY010001222.1:22500-27500 GCA_030674185.1 Monoplex corrugatus | reverse complement strand
GTCTAGCTCTCCCTAGAGTTTCTTTCTACCTGCACATGGTCAGTCCATTGACTTCCGGGAATAGTTCGGAGGACATTCGGGAAAGACCGAAGGACACTGGGAAAGACTAGATCTGCGGGCTTTGTGGGTTGGCTTCCCACCTTGCCTTTGATAACATGCCACGAGTTTTCCAAATGAAAGATGCTCCCAGGATTCACCGAAAGGGGGAGAGAATGATGAATCCATCGGCACTGACTCCATCACGACTGGAAACGCACAACGGACCATGATTGATGACCAGTTGGAATTTCCGTGTGCGTGTGGAAGGAGATTCACCACCAAACGCGGCATGAAGATCCACAGGACAAAAATGGGCTGTTTGAAGACACATACGAACCAGCAGCAGCGCACTGCGATAGCAGGTGAGACGTTGGATGACCAAGGCCAGGAATTAAACCATAGTGCCAAGGACATCCACGCTGACGGTTCTGATGCGGATTTTGCACAAGCTCTTAACGCCAAACGTGGAAAACTCAATTTGCCGCCTGCCGGTGCAAAAGAACAATGGGAGAAATTAGATGAGGAACTTGTCCTTAAGCTGAATGCGCTAATAGGGAACAGTACGCTGGAACACAAACTTGACACATACGGAGACATCATATACTCTATCTGCAGGGACACTTATGGAGTGAAGCAGCCAAAGACAAAAACGCCTCCCCAGAAATCCAGAAGACAGCAACAGATGGAGAGCATCCGGAGGGAGAAAAGGAAGCTTAAAAAGCGAATGAAAACTGCCTCAGAATTCGAGAAGCAAGGGCTCCTGGAACTCTGGAAAGATCTGAAGGCCAAACACAATGCTCTCAGCAAAGTGGAATCAGCAAGGCGAAGAAAGAGCAAAAAGAAGAAGACTCAAGATCGTTTCTTCAAAGATCCCTTTGACTTTGCAAGAAAGCTGTTTGAACAACCCAAATCAGGGACTCTCACAGTGGGCAAGGAAACCCTAGAGCAGCATCTCAGGGAAACATATTCCGATTCTCAGCGCGAGGCACCACTTGAAATCCAAAATCTGGTTTGGCCTGCAGCGCCAGAAGGAAAATTCAATAACAAACCACCAACACTGGATGAAGTGAAGAAGGTAGTAAAGAAAGCCAGAGCCAAGTCAGCACCTGGACCAAACGGAATACCATACCTGCTCTACAAGAAATGCCCAAAAGTGCTCGAGTGGCTCCACAAGACGATTCGATCAGCATGGAGGAACCAGAAGATCAGCGACCAATGGATGAGAGCTGAAGGAGTGTACATTCCGAAGGAGCAGAACTCCAGCAGCATCAATCAGTTCAGGCCAATATCACTTCTGAACGTCGAGGGGAAAATCTTCTTCTCTGTTATGGCAGCAAGATTGACAAAATACCTGACTGAAAACAAGTATCTGGATATGTCAGTCCAAAAGGGAGGCATACCAGGAATGCCTGGATGCTTGGAACATGCCACGTTGATTTGGGATGCCATCCAAAAAGCAAGAACAGAGAAGAGAGACATTGACGTAGTTTGGCTTGATCTGGCGAATGCATATGGATCAGTTCCACACGATATGATCCAGCTGGCTCTTGAAATGTATCACATCCCAGAAAACATCCGAACAATGCTGAGGAAGTATTTCCAAGGGTTCTCAATGCGGTTCTCTACCAAAGAATACACCACGGACTGGATAGACCTAGAGGTGGGCATTGCAATGGGCTGTGCAATCTCTCCCATACTGTTCGTGTTGGCAATGGAAGTCATCTTGAAAGCTGCAATGAAGAGTTCAGGTCCAGTGAATCTGGGAGATGGATACCAGATGCCTCCTCTGAAAGCTTTCATGGATGACACAACAGTCTTGTCCACGGATGAGGAAGAGACACACCAAATCTTAAAGCAGCTGGATGAGCTGGTGGCCTCTTCAAGAATGAGGTTCAAACCTAAGAAATCCCGAAGTCTCTCACTGCGAAAAGGAAAAGTGGCAGATTCAGTCAAATTCATGGTAGCCAACCAAGCCATCCCCACTGTCACAGAAGAGCCAGTAAAAAGTCTCGGAAGATGGTATGATGACTCCCTGAAAGACACACAAAGGGGATGTGAAACCAAGCAAACAGCAGAAGAAGGCCTGAAGAAAATAGATAACTGCGGACTGCCAGGCAAATACAAAGTCTGGTGTCTACAGTTCATGCTGATACCAAAGCTGCTGTGGCCACTGCTAATCTATGACATTTGCACCAGCACAGTCGAAGCAATGGAAGCCAAAATCAACAAATACACAAGAAAATGGCTCGGTGTCCCACCTGGTCTCACTGATGTTGCATTCTACTGTCGTCAAGCAATGCTGAAGCTACCTCTGAAATCCATAGTGGAGGAATACAAAGTTGGAAAAGCAAGACTGTTGAGCATGCTGGAGGAATCGGAGGACAATATCGTGAGAGCAGTTCATCCAAAGCTGAGAACTGGCAGAAAGTGGAAAGTCCAAGAGGCTGTAAACAATGCCAAGAGAAACCTCAGCATCAAAGAAATAATTGGACACACGCAAACCAACAGACAGGGACTGGGAGCAACAAAAATGCAGTGGTGGTCCAAAGCCAAAGGGAAGGAAAAAAGAGACATGATCATACAGGAGTTGAAGGAAGAAGAAGATGTCAAAAGAGTGCAGAAGGCAGTCCAGCAAGGTCAACAGGGGCAATGGACAACATGGGACAGTGCACTCCAAAGAAGTCTCAGCTGGAACGATATGTGGCACATGGCTCCTCTAAGGATAAGCTTCCTCCTCAGATCTGTATATGACCTGCTCCCCTCGAATGCAAACTTAGTGAAATGGGGGAAAGCAGACGACCCAGCATGTCCGCTCTGTCAGAAGAAACAAACAGTGGAACATGTCCTAAGCTCTTGCAAAGTAGCGCTAGCCCAAGGAAGGTATACATGGAGGCACAACCAAGTTCTGAAAGTGATCACAGATGTGGTTAGCGAAAAAACCATGACCCCAAACGCACCAATTGCTATGACAACGTTCTACAAAGCAGGAGGGAAACAGGTCTGGCCCGAAAGGGCTATGACAACCAGCACATTGCCAAAGGGTCTTCTGGATGGAGCAGTCGACTGGGAGTGTACAGCAGACCTCCCAGAGTGGAGAAATTACCCAGATGTCATCAGCAAGACAGGCATGAGACCAGACATCGCTCTCCACTCTGACTCCTCGAAACAAGTGATTCTGATAGAACTCACTGTGCCATACGAAAGCAGAATGGAAGAAGCACATATCTACAAGACCGAAAAATACGCCGGTCTTGCCAGCACCCTGAAGAAAGCAGGTCTGCGGGTCAAAATCTTCGCCATAGAGGTCGGGGCAAGAGGGTTTGTGGGCACCTCCGCTTATGATCTCATGAAACAACTCGCCATTTCTGGGAAGAAGAGGACTAGAGCCCTTAAAGCGATGGCAGAGGCAGCAGAAAGGAGCTCAAGCTGGATCTGGGCAAGGAGGAACCAAAAAAGTGAACTTCATAAGGATTAAATTCCCTACAGATGATGTGTGCCCCGTTAGCACATTGGTAAAACCGCGTACCGCAGTTCTGAAGCGCAGAATCGCCCAGGTTCGATCCCCGGCGTGGGGAAAAAAAAAAAAAAAATAGACAACAGCAGAAGGGCATCCAGGAGTCATGACCTGGATGTGGCCCGGCCCCCCGAGAGTGTAAGGAATTCAGGGCCGAAACACTTGTCTAAAGGGGGTTACTTCTCTGAAGACCTTCTGTTGTCTAGCTCTCCCTAGAGTTTCTTTCTACCTATATATATTTATCTATCCATCCATGTATCTATCTATCTATCTGTCCATATATCTATCTATCTATCCATCTATCTATCTATCTATCTATCTATCTATCTATCTATCTATTTATCTGTTGCCTATATATATCTATCCATCTATCTATCTACCTGTCTATCTGTTTGTCTGTATCTATATATCCATCTATCTATCCATATATCTATATCTATGTATCTCTTTCTCTTTATTTAATGTATAGATATGTGTGTGTCTGTATATATATATATATATATACAGACACACACATATCTATACATTAAATGAATAGATAATTACAGGTCTGAATCACAACACAACTACCTATTCTTTATAAACCCGTCTCTCATGACAGAAAGACATCCCCCCCCCTCCCCCATTGAATGCACAAATGCTCGGCTGTCTATCAACTAAGTGAAGAAAATATTTTCATAATCAAGACCGCGCTAATCTGTCATTCACTTCCGAGGAAAGAAAATAGGAAATATATAGATATGTAAGTGAGTAAGTGAGTAAAGCGAGTAAAGCGAGTAAAGCGAGTAAAGCGAGTAAAGCGAGTAAAGCGAGTAAAGCGAGTAAAGCGAGTAAAGCGAGTAAAGCGAGTAAGCAAGCAAGCAAGTAAGTGAGTAAGAAGAAGTAAGAAGTAATTAAATATATACGTATATAGATGAATAGATATATAAAAAATAAGGAATATGTAGATAAATAAACAGGTAAAAAACGAAAGTAACAAATGACAGTAAATTCATCCATATACCAGTATGCACAGACATAGACATACATGCATACATTCGTACATATACGTCAATATCCACACAGCATGATGGCCAACATTAGATACAATATGATTGTAAGCCGGATTATAAGATTTTCACACACACACACATACACACACACATATACATACAGACACACACACACAAACACACACTCACGCATGCACACACGCACGCACTCACACACTCACACACACACACACACACACACTGATATATATATATATCAGTGCATACATTCAAACTCATTTTGTTTCTGACCAGGTAATAGGCCTACTGATGTGTTTGCTGTCCCTTAAACAAGAGCTTTTGACGTAAGACCAACGCTCAAATTTGCTTCACATAAAACCCTCTTTCTGGATAGATTTTATCAAAACTTTAAAAAAAAAATTATGTAAAACGGATCGGTTTATACATAGAGCAAT
>JAPXFY010001222.1:5000-20000 GCA_030674185.1 Monoplex corrugatus | reverse complement strand
GTGTGTGTGTGTCTGTGTGTGTGTGTGTGTCCGTGCGTGTGCGTGTGCGTGTGCTTGTGCCTGTTTTGTTTGTTTTGTTTTTCTTTTTTTTTCCAAAGGGGGCACGACTTCTTTGTCTGCGTGACAGAAATAATAACGAGAGAAATGGTGGTGATATAAGAGTAAAGAAGAAGAAGAAGAAGAAAAAGAAAGAAAAAGAAAAAGAAGAAGAAGAAGAAGGAGAAGGAGAGGAGAAAAACAAAAGAAGAAGAAGGTGAAGAAAGTAAAGAAGAAGAAGTTGAAGAAAGTAAAGAAGAAGAAGACGAAGAAGGTGAATACGAAAAAGAATAACAACAAGAACAAGAATGTGAAAAAGAAGGAGAATGTGAAGAAAGAGAAGAAGAAGAAAAAGAAGAAGAAAAAGAAGAAGAAGAAGAAGAAGAAGAAGAAGAAGAAGAAGAAGAAGAAGAAGAAGAAGAAGAAGAAGAAGAAGAAGAAGAAGAAGGAAGGGAAGAAGGAGGAGGAGGAAGAGGAGGAGGGGGAGAAAAAGCAAAAAGAAGAAGAAGAAGAGGAAGACACGAAGAACAAGAAGAACAAGAACAATAACAAGAACAAGAACAAGAACAAGAACAAGGACAAGAACAAGAACAATAACAATAACAAGAACAAGAACAAGAACAAGGACAAGAACAAGAACAAGAACAATAACAAGAACAAGGACAAGAACAAGAAGAACAAGAACAAGATCAAGAAGACTTAGCTAATGCATCGCTAACGGTAGACAAAGAGAACAAAACGTATTTGCACCCAACAACTAAACATTCAGAAAGAACACTTCTTCTTATTGTCATGCTTAGACCGTCCTTGAACCATTGTGCTGACCATACAAAGTGATACATAATCAGTATGTCGTTTTATCCAGTGAAAGGAAGGTCAATCCAGGATGAGCTTAGTATAAATGCTAATCTTCTTGTCAAAGCCAATAACCGAAACACTATTTTACGACGTTGTTTGTGTGGATCTCTATTAAATTTCTGTCTGCCTCTCTGTTTATACCTCTTTCTGTCTCTGTCAGATCTATCTGTCTGCCTGGCTGTCTTCCTCTCTCTCTCTCTCTCTCTCTCTCTCTCTCTCTCTCTCTCTCTCTCTCTCTCTCTCTCTCTCTCTCCCTCTCTCTCTCCCTCTCTCTCTCTCTCTCTCTCTCTCTCTCTCCTCTGTCTCTCTGTCTTAGTCTCTGTCTGTCTCTCTCTGTCTCTCTTTGTCTCTCTCTGTTTCTTTTTTTTTTCTCTGTCATCTGTTTCTGTCCCTTTGTCTCTGTCTCTCTGTCTCTCTGTTTCTCTGTCTGTCTGTCTGTCTGTCTGTCTGTTTGTCTGTCTGTCTGTCCGTCCGTCTGTCTGTCTGTCCGTCTGTCTGTCTGTCTGTCTCTTTCTTTTTATGTCTGTCTGTATCTATCTGTGTCTGTGTTTGTGTCTCTCAGATTGTGTGTCTCTGTCTCTGTCTGTCTGTCTGTCTCTCTCTGTCTCTGTCTCTGTCTCTGTCTCTCTCTCTCTCTCTCTCTCTCTCTCTCTCTCTCTCTCTCTCTCTCTCTCTCTCTCTTTCATGTTCAATTCGTGGTTATTTTTTCGTAAGGAAAAGCATTGTTTGGTTTACCACAAGGTTCAATTCCATGTCCAAGGTTATTACTTACCTACATCAGTGATTAATTCTTACTCGTTATGCCTGTCTCTGTTAGATGTCAAACGCTTGCTGAAGATGCATCTATTAACACATCAAGAAGAAAATGAATCACGAAAACTCAGAAAAAAAGTTGTCTGAATGGTTTGTGTAAAATAGTTGCATGTATTGCATTTCTTTTATATCTTCACATGGATTAAAATAAACGCGTAGCTAAATGACAACGATAACGATAATACTCTAACAAGAAGAATGCAATAAGTATAATACTGATACAATAACAGTAATGGTAATAATACTTATGACAATGATAATGATGATTATAATATTAATATTAATGATTACAATAATAATATGGTAATAATACATATGATAATGATAATTATGATAATAATATAATAATGATATTACTACTACTGCTACTAGTACTACTACTACTACTACTACTGCTACTACTCTACTAAAAGCAACAATAATGAAAACAATGGTAATATCATTTATTAATGATGATGGTGGTGTGATGATGATGATGATGGAGTTCCAGATGACAGCGTATAGTTTTTGTTAAGCATTTGAACTTTCAGTGTTTGTTTAAAAGACTTATTTTATTACCTTTTTTCCTTATTTCACGAGGGATGGGGTTCCAGATCTTAAGAAGTGCAAAAGATAAGGAACATGCTCCACTGGTTTTAGTCATGACATGAAGATAGGTGAAGCATTTTTGTGTCAGAAAAGGAAGGACAAAGCTGCCTAAGTGATGTGTACACAGACAGGAGACTTGAGAAGAAAGAGGAGCAGTTCTAAAGAAAAAAAAAGAGTAAAAAAATAGTTGAAATTTTGTAACCAATCCTGGCTTGAGCAGAAAGCCAGTGCAAGCTTTATATGAGAGGACACACAATGTGATAGAAATGAATTACAGTGAGCAGTTCCAAAGGGTAAGAAGAGTGACAAAGAGTTGAAACTTTGTAACCAATCCTGGCTTGAATACAAAGCCAGTGCAAGCTTTTTTTATGAGAGGATGCACGCATTAAAAGAAATACATTACAGTGAGCAGTTCCAAAGAAAAAAAAACGACAAAGAGTTGAAACTTTGTAATCACTCCTACTTTGAATAGAAAGCCAGTGCAGGCTTTTTTTTTTTGGAGAGGATGCACACAACGATAGAAATCAATTACTGTGAGCAGTTCCGAAGGAAAAAAATGTGACAAAAAATTGAAACTTTGCAATCAATCCTAGCTTGAATAGAAAGCCAGTGCAGGCTTTTTATGAGAGGATACACACGATCATTGAAATGAATTACAGTGAGCAGTTCCAAATGGGGAAAAAGAGTAACAAAGTTGAACATTTGTTATCACTCCTAGCTTGAAATAGAAAGCCAGTGCAAGCTTTTTTTTAGGAGAGGATGCGCACGAGAATAGGAATTAATTACAGTAGTCTAATTCTGACAGCACAAAGGCACATATCAAAAACAACGGTTACAGCTGTGACTAAACCAAGGATCGAAAGGTGTAACACAGCGGTAATGTAAATCAAGCAATATGCAGATCACTCTTACAAAACTGACATAAAGTTTCATTGGTAATAACAATTCGCCAAAAACACCAACCGTCAAAACAATATGTTCGACATAATGGCTACCTGGCTGAACCTGTCTCTCAGTGACAAAAAAGCTATTTACTGCGTAGCTTTCACCGGCGATCCGGCCGACTTCTTCAGCGCAACTGCTGGGTTGAGAACTGGCTTCAGTGCACAACGCCGTCAGCGAACTCACGACAGTGCAACTGAATAAGTGAGGAATACACCGATGGCAGGTTGTGTCGGCCCCGGTCACGGTTGAGGGTGGGGTTCCTTGCGGCAATGTAAACTGCCTCCTTTACTCCCCTCTGGAACCATCTTGCTTCTTTGTCGAGAACTTGCACACTGTCCTTTTCAAAGTGGTGAAGGGTGTGGGTCAGATGTTCTCCCACTGGAGAGGACTCACGTTTGTGTTCTTTTAATCTTTTGTGCAAGTTGCGCTCAGTTTCGCCAATTTAACTATGGTCACAGTCCTGGCAGTCTATCTTGCATATCACCCCTGATGCGTCCAATTTGTCTGTTTTGTTTTGTCAACTATTTTAGGTGGCTTAACTATAAAGCAAATGTCTGCACACTGAGCTCTGCGTTTCTAAATTCTAAACCATTCTTCAAGGACAAACCGTGAAAGATGAATCTAATGAATGCTGTTACGTCGCACGGAATATGCCTGCTCACATCTTTATTCTAAATTAATTATGTCACATTTACTTGTCTATCAAAAACTCCATCACTTCAACATTATCTTTATGAAGAAAACTCTGGAAAGAAACACATTCCAAAAAGCAATCGAATTACTGAAACACACAGCAGAGGAGACAGAGAGAAAGAGAGAGAGAGAGAGAGAGAGAGAGAGAGAGAGAGAGAGAGAGAGAGAGGAAACGTGAGAGAGAGAGTGTGTGTGTGTGTGTGCATGTGTGTGTGCGTGCGTGCGTGCATGCGTGCGTACATGCATGTGTGTGTGTGTATGTTCTGTGTATATATATATATATATATATATATATATATATGTGCGTGTATGTGCATGTATGTGTGTGTGTGTGTGTGTGTGTGTGTGTGTGTGTGTGTGTGTGTGTGTGTGTGTGTGTGTGTGTGTGTGCATATGTTTGTGTGTAGACACTCACATATACCCGAGTGTACGCCTACTCATATTCCTTGTGCATGTAAATGTTTCTTCAAAGGCGTGAATCAAAGAGAAAGCAAAAATGTACAGTCGGTTACAAACACTTTGAAGAGAAGAGATACATATTTACCTCTCTGCTACGTTTGATCCTGAGAATCATCTGCAATAAAAGAAAAAGGAACTCTTTGCCATTTCCAACTAGCTCTCGACTGCAACTCACAAAAGGTACAGAAAATTATTTTAGGAAACTCAGTACTGAAGAGATGGTTTACCTAATTCTTACAGTGCCTTTGTCATGTCGGTCACTTACCAAACACATAGCAGATCAATGGAGTTTGGAACGTTTTCAAGATGGAATCATGGCACTTGGGCAGTTCCATTTGCTCGCCGCTTAAACTGATATCTGTTACCTGGGAGACTCCTCGAGCTTGCACACCATTGTATCATCATCATCATCATCAGGTGCCCTGCCGCATGGCATTGGCGACCATGGACTTCCAACCATCTCTATCTCTCGTTGCCCCCAGCATCTCCCCCACCCTCCTCATCCCCAGCCACTCTGCAAATCCGTCCAACATTCTTTCCCTGGGTCTACCTGGCGCTCTCTTTCCCTCCAGCTTTCCCGTTGTGACCAGGTGCTCCAAATCCCCCTTCCTCATAAAATGGCCTATAAATGTTGCCTGTCTTTTCCTAATCTTCCTTATGAATGATCTGCCTCCATCAAGACTGTCCCGTTTGTTTTCTTTGCTATCCATGGAACTCTCAACATTCTTCTGATAAACCACATTCGGCTGCCTCAATCTTGCTCTGGTTTTGCTTGCTGACCGTCCACGCCTCACATCCGTACAACAGCATTGGCTCCACACAACATCCAAGGACTCCCATACACCATTGTATGTCCTGGGAAAATCTTGTGATAGAGTATGGAGTCGGGAGTGCCAGGACCCATGAAAACATTTAGGTGGGCTGCTAACAGTCCATATTTTAATGCTTTTGCAAGCTAGGGTTGACCTGTATATGTGACCTCCCACCCCGAAATCAGTCTTAACTCGCAATCAGTCGAACAGCGCTAGGAGCTGAAAAGTTGACTGAGGGTCTATCTTTGGTGTTCTGACTTTTTCTCAAAATTGATTTCTGTAGACTATAATCTATCCCCACAGAATTTTTTTTTCTTGAAAAAATATTACTAATCAATTTAAATCGGTATTTTAATGCACTGATCGCAGCAGAAAGAACGCAATTTCCTACCAAAAGTACCTATTTTTTGTCTCTTGTTATGAACCGTAACCTGCACAGTACCCGCACATGTAATATACTGATGGAAAGCTCTTTAGTGCACCTTTCAGATAATGACAGCGACAATTAGAAACAAACCGGGTCAAAGCCATTTAATAAAGAAAGTTAAGGAAAATGTGTAGGACAGCACACAAAAACTTTACAGGCCCATTTCTCAAAATGGCCGTCATACAACTGAATGACTTTAAACCTACATAACTTCTACATTTTTTTTGAGTACAAGCTTCGTTCAAGTACCAAAATAATCAGCAGAATGTACACTTTCCAGTGATATGTATATCTCAAAATTCCCAAAATGCTAGTTAAGACTGATTTCGTGGTGGTGGGTTAACCCATGTCAAATCCTGAGTCCACGGCTCTGTCACAAGATCTTATCACCGTTCTTAACTATGTTTCTGTCCGCTTGGTCATCATCGTGTGCCCTGCAGCATGGCGTTGGCGATCATGGCCATCCATACGAATCCATCCTTTGTCGTTACGAGTACATGAATATCCACCACCCTCTCTGCCTTCATCCACTCCGCAAGTCCGTCCAATATATTCTTCCTGGGTCTACCTGGTGCTTTTTTCCCCTCCAGCTTGTCTGTTGTGACTAGGTGCTCCAATTTCCAATGCCACATAAAATTTCATTTAAGCGATGCTTGTATTTTAGTAATCTTCTTTATTAATGCTGCTTTTGTGTTGCCTTTTTCGATACTGTCTCGTTTGTTTCCTTTGCTTTTTTTCCCAAAAGAAAGTAGGGCCTATAGAATGCAAATTATGTAGTACAACCAGCTTGATGAGTCTGCTTGGTATCAAGAACATATTGTTCAGTTGTTTCAGTGTCAGTTTCATTCTTGCAAGATAGAGTCTACGAGTTCAGAATAACTGTCACGTGCACTAACACTGAGGATGCCGTATGATGGAGAAGATCAAAAATAAAAAAAATATCGCTTCACAGAAGACTTTACACAAGACTCAACATAAGATTCCACATAAGACTCTACATAAGACTCCACATAAGACTCCACATAAGATCCCACATAAGACCCCACATAAGACCCCACATAAGACTCCACATAAGACCCCACATAAGACCCCACATAAGACCCCACATAAGACTCCACGTAATACTCCACATAAGACTCCACGTAATACTCCACATAAGACTCCACGTAATACACCACATAAGACTCCACATAAGTCTCCACATAAAACTCCACATAAGACTCCACATAAGACTCCACATAAGACTCCACATAAGACTCCACATAAGACTCCACATAAGACTCCGCATAAGACTCCACATAAGACTCCACATAAGACTCCACGTAATACTCCACATAAGACTCCACATAAGACTCCACAGAAAACTTCACATACGCTCTAAGCGCTGGTAAGGATTTGAAGTCCCTAAGTTGAGTTGGATTTTTTTCTTTTTTAATCTTTGCGTCAGTGCGTTTTTAAAACAACCTAGGCCATGTTTTAGTTACCTATATCTATAAACAACCTAGGCCATGTTTTAGTTACGTATATCTATAAACAACCTAGGCCATGTTTTAGTTACGTATATCTATAAACAACCTAGGCCATGTTTTAGTTACGTATATCTATAAACAACCTAGGCCACGTTTTAGTTACGTATATCTATAAACAACCTAGGCCATGTTTTAGTTACGTATATCTATAAACAACCTAGGCCACGTTTTAGTTACGTATATCTATAAACAACCTAGGCCATGTTTTAGTTACGTATATCTATAAACAACCTAGGCCATGTTTTAGTTACGTATATCTATAAACAACATTGGCCATGTTTTAGTTACGTATATCTATAAACAACCTTGGCCATGTCTTAGTTACGTATATCTATAAACATCCTAGGCCATGTTTTGGTTCCGTATATCTATAAACAACCTAGGCCATGTTTTAGTTACGTATATCTATAAACAACCTAGGCCATGTTTTGGTTATGTATATCTATAAACAACCTAGGCCATGTTTTAGTTACGTATATATATATATAAACAACCTAGGCCATGTTTTAGTTACGTATATCTATACACAACCTAGGCCACGTTTTAGTTACGTATATCTATAAACAACCTAGGCCACGTTTTAGTTACGTATATCTATAAACAACCTAGGCCACGTTTTAGTTACGTATATCTATAAACAACTTAGGCCATGTTTTAGTTACGTATATCTATAAACAACCTAGGCCATGTTTTAGTTACGTATATATATATAAACAACCTAGGTCATGTTTTAGTTACGTATATCTATACACAACCTAGGCCACGTTTTAGTTACGTATATCTATAAACAACCTAGGCCATGTTTTAGTTACGTATATATATATAAACAACCTAGGCCATGTTTTAGTTACGTATATCTATAAACAACCTAGGCCACGTTTTAGTTACGTATATCTATAAACAACCTAGGCCATGTTTTAGTTACGTATATCTATAAACATCCTAGGCCATGTTTTGGTTCCGTATATCTATAAACAACTTAGGCCATGTTTTAGTTACGTATATCTATAAACAACCTAGGCCATGTTTTGGTTATGTATATCTATAAACAACCTAGGCCATGTTTTGGTTATGTATATCTATAAACAACCTAGGCCATGTTTTAGTTACGTATATATATATATATATATAAACAACTTAGGCCATGTTTTAGTTACGTATATCTATAAACAACCTAGGCCATGTTTTAGTTACGTATATCTATAAACAACCTAGGCCATGTTTTAGTTATGTATATCTATAAACAACCTAGGCCATGTTTTGGTTATGCATATCTATAAACAACCTAGGCCATGTTTTAGTTACGTATATCTATAAACAACCTAGGCCATGTTTTAGTTACGTATATCTATAAACAACCTTGGCCATGTCTTAGTTACGTATATCTATAAACAACCTAGGCCACGTTTTAATTATGTTTATTTATAAACAACCAAGACCATGTCTTCATTATGTTTATTCATAAACAACATAGGCCATGTTTTATTTACGTTTATTTATAAGCAAACTAGGCCTTGTTTCATGTATGTTTATTTATAAAACAACCTAGGTGTTATTATAGTTATGTTTGTTTATAAACATCCCAGGCCATGTTTTAGCTATGTTTATTTATAAACAACCTAGACCAACAGTTTACTTTTGTTTGTTTTTAAACAACATAAACCACTTTTTACTTATGCTTTTTTTATAAACAACCTATGTTATGTTGTAGTTATGTTTATTTATAAACAACCAAGGCCATGTTTTAACTAGGCCACGTTTTAGATATGTTTGTTTTATAATAAAAAAAATCTTAACCATGTTCAGTTACGTTTATGTATAAACAAGCTAGACCATTCTTTATTTCTGTTTATTAATTTTCTAAAAAAACCTGAGCCATGCTTCACTTATGCTTATCAATAAACAACATAGGCCATGTTTCAATTACATTTATGTACAAATAAACTAGGTCATGGTTTTATTACGTTTATTTGTAAGCAACCTAGGTCATGTTTTAATTATTTTTATAGATATCCTAGGCCATGTTTATCTACATTATTTATAAACAACCTAGGTCATATTTTAGGTATGTTTAATTATAAGTGGCCAAGCCATGTTTTAGTTACGCTTATTCATAATAACGTAGGCCATTTCTAGGTGTTTTTATGTATAAACAACCTAACCCATATTTTAGTTGTTTATCCTTATAGCAGACTGCCTTTGAAGCACCCTGGGCACTATTTGTACTGAAATATGTACGTGCTGAATGCTCAGTGAAATTTCTGGAATTTCAGATTACGTTTAAACCATACAAGGTATGAATGTTTGTTTGCTCTTTTTTGTTGTTGTTGTTGTTGTTGCTTTTTTGTTTTGTTTTGTTTTGTTTTGTTTTGTTTTGTTTTCAGTTCAATTTAAGTGAGGCATGCATGTAGTACTAACCGTCTATTTCTGAATTGCTAAGTTCAGGCTAATCCTCACCCTTTCAGGCAATCGCTGCTTGTAACCAGCAGCACTCCTGCCGAAGGCTACCTACTTTCTCCACATTTTCAATACAGCAGTTCAAACACAGACTGCTAAACGCAGTTCACGCATAGCTTGGAAGACTGCTGAAGGGAACTAAGCTGCCGACGGGAAGTAATTCGGTGAACATGGTCTGGATTGAAAAATAATGGATATGGATGAGTTTTGGACGAGCGTACTTTGAAGTCGGGGCTGAGAGACGCATTGCTAGTTTCAGTTATCTTGGCAGTGGTCTGCAAAGAGTTAATGAAACAGTAAGAGAACACACACTCTGAGCAGCAAAATAGACATTGGTTGAAATAAAAGAAGAACGTATAGGAAGAGAGAGAGAAAGAGAGAGAGGGGGAGGGAGAGAGAGAGAGAGAGAGAGAGCGAGAGAAAGACAGACAGATAGACAGAGACAGAGAGAGAGACGGAGACAAAAACATAGACACAGACAGAGACATACATAGAGAGAGAGAGAGAGAGAGAGAGAGAGAGAGAGAGAGAGAGAGAGAGAAAGAGAGAAAGAGAGAGGGAGAGGACAGAAACAGAGACAGCGACAGAGACAGAGACAGCAACAAAGAGAGTGAGAGAGAAGAGAGAGAAAGAGAGAGAGAGAGAGAGGACAGAAACAGAGACAGTGACGGAGACAGAGACAGCAACAAAGAGAGTGAGAGAGAAGAGAGAGAGAGAGAGAGAGAGAGAGATACACACAGACAGACAGACAGAAAAAACAGACAGAAAAAGACAGACAGAGGGAGGGGGGGAGGGGAGGGAGGGGACAGGGAGACAGAAAGACAGATACAGAGAGACAGAGACAGTGAGACAGAGACAGAGAGACAGACAGAGACGGAGAGACAGAAACAGAAACAGAAACAGAAAGATACAGACAGAGACAGACAGAGAGACAGAGATATATATGAAAACACACATGACAACTCAAGCACGTCTTGATAGAAAGACATAAAACAAACAAACAAACAAAACAAAACAAAAAACATTCCTCAATAACTTTCCATATTATTCCTTTCTCCAGCAGTGTAGAGCTGAAAAGAAACGTAAAGCGTTGTTGTAACAAAGCCATTCAGCTTTCAGGTGGACTCGTGCAGACGCCTGCACAATGCAGGAAGCAGAAGAGAGCCAGTGATTACCACTGTTCTTCGCTGGACAAGTCTCGTCTTCTTCCTGAAGTGGTATGCTTACGTTTTCCACGCCAACGTGTAGAGGAAATTGGCACTTCAGCTGACACCAGTATTGAAACTGAACATTTCCAACACCTGCGCCAAATTAGCCCTGAATATTCCTTAGGCATGTGAAAATACGATGAATAAAGAATCATGTCTTCTATGTTTGTTTCCAGTTGAAAATTTTCAGTCTTCTTTCTTCCTCCTCTACCTCTCCCCGTTTTGTTTGTTTGTTTTTTGTTTGTTTGTTTGTTCTTTTTGCTTTGATCATTCATTCATGTAGAAGTCAGTAAGTTTTTGTGTGTGTTTTTTTTAAGGACCATCGCACCCAGGGAGGTTACCTTTGCGTCACATTTTTTTTCCCTTTTTCGTCCCATTTTCTACGCCACCTTAATGGCCACTGGAGCTGGCACACTTTTTTACAATGCGATGATGATGATGGCGATGAAGATGATAATCATGATGATATGGAGTTCCGTCTAGGATTGAGACTTCGTGACAGGGCTGTACTCTACGCTTACTATAATAATATATCCTGACGTCAACCAGGCCCGCGAGATACAGACACCTGCGGTGATGGTTAGAAGATTTGAGCAACACCCTCAATGACGCATCCATGAAGTGGATGAGTCTCGACTGTGTGGTCCCAGTCTTCCCAATCAGCCCATAGCACGCCCAACTGTGGGTAGGAGCCGCTTAGAGCCGAAAAAAATCTCATAATGATTTTTGAAGGGACTGATGGGGATTCGAACCCACAACCTTTCAGTCGGTTGTCCATTGCGTTAACCACTACACCACGGCGACTGGTCAGTGAGGTTGTTTTTTTTTCTTTTTCTTTTTTGTTTTGTTTGTTTGCTCGTTCCTTCCTGACTTTATTTCTTTATTCGTCTGTTTTATCCATCGGTTTGTTCATTATTTCTTTTGTATTTCCTTTGTTTTTCTTATTCGTTTCTTTCGTTCTTCCTTTCGGTCACTTTGTTTTTCTCACATTGTATTCTTCGCTCTGTTTCTCTTTTTTCTTTTTCTTTTTCTTTTGTATAACTTTTTTTTTTTATTTTGCCTGTACATGGTTAGAATTGATTTATGATTAGTCTGAATTCCCAAGGGTAAAAATTAATCACTACACGTCCATTTGCATTGACCCTTGGCCTGGTAGGGAACTGAACTCTCCAATACAAATGACAAAATGTTAGAATATAGTGCTTGCGTATATACTATTACACGAGAAAGAACGCTGGCAAAGTTCAATATTAATATAAAGTCATCAAAAAAAAACATACTACCTGTGTACATATAATAACGCAATACAGATATTGATGATTATCTATCTATCTATCTATTTGTCTATCTATCTATCTATCTATCTATCTATCTGTCTGTCTATCTGTCTATCTATCTATCTATCTCTCTCTCTCTCTCTCTCTCTCTCTCTCTCTCTCTCTCTCTCTATATATATATATATATATATATATATATATATATATGTATATATCTGTCTATCTATCTATCTATTCATCTGTCTATATATCTATCTATCTATCTACCTATCTATGTATGTATCTGTCTGCATCTATGTATGTATGTGTATGTATGTATGTGTGTATGTATGTATGTATGTATGTATGTATGTATGTATGTATGTATGTGTGTGTGTATGTATGTATGTATGTATGTATGTATCTATATTTCTACCTACCTACCTATCTACCTATCTATCTATCTATCTATCTATCTATCTATCTATCTATCTATCTATCTATCTATCTATCTATCTATCTATCTATCTATCTATCTATCTCTTTCTATCTGTCTGTCTGTCTATCGATCTATCTATCCATACATACATACACACACACACACACACACACACACATACACACACACACACACATATATATATATATATATATATATATATATATATATATATATACATACATATACGTATGTGTGTGTGTGTGTGTGTGTGTGTGGTGCGTGCGTGCGTGCGTGCGTGCGTGTGTGTGTGTGTGTGTGTGTGTGTGTGTGTGTGTGTGTGTGTGTGTGTGTGTGTGTGTTGTATTATCAACATAAAATAACATGCATATTAACTGTTAATTTTACAATTATATCACTTAGTTTAAAACGAAAATGGTGGTATGGGGAGAGGAAGGTAGAGAATAGAAAGGCACGCAAACATAAACGAACGCTTGCCCCAGTTGATTTTCGCTAATCGATCGATTGTTCAGTCACTGTGAAACTTTTATTGCGGGTTTGAGTAAAAGGCCATCGATCTCTCAGGGTACTACAAAGGACTAGAAGACCTTCCACGTTCCTATCATCCACACCACCATTCAGGACAAAGCGCAGACTAACACGCCTGTCGTCCTTTTCACACTCACAGATTTCGCTGATCTGGTTAACTTCTGAAGAGAGTTTCGATTGGTGATACAATCGTTTTGACCAAGAACATGGACTCTCACTTTGGTAGCTGTGATGCCAGATGTGACACTAAGGTTGGTGATAAAAAAATCGTTGAGACAGCTTCTCGATGCTATTTTAAATCGACCAACGCATAATGCATCAACACATGAAGTGGTTTGGTCACCAGACACGGCTATCACTCAACAAGGCAGCCTACACAACCATCTGGTAAATCAGACTTCCTTTAGAAAGTGTTAGGGATTTCAAATATCTTGGTTCTGTAAAAAAAACTTATGATGGAACTTGCTCCTAAGACATCAAATATGAGTTGAAATGAGAAAAAAATGGTCCAACTCAACATCATCAGCAGAGGCTTAACAAATGGTCTGGCAATTAGACTTTTAAATCATTTGATCTGGCCAGTTGTGATTTATGGCCGCAAAGCTTGGACTCTGAGAAAAAACTGATTGCAGAAAAACTGAGGCAGCAGAGATGTGATTTTATCGGAAACTACTACGTGTCAAATGGACATATAGCAGAGGTAATGAAAGTGTCGTGGAAGAACTTGATACCACCAGAAAATTACTAGCAGACATCAACAAGAGATGATTAAAATGCAATGGCCATGTGTCACACAGCAAGACATAGACCTCATGGCAATCGTCTTTCAAGGAAAAACAGAGGCAAAATGGAAGAAAGCCAGACCTCCGATCCCATACATCGAGAACATAACCAACATCAATGGCCTAAATGTTCAAGAAATTGTCCGCAAAAGTTAAGGAGGCAGATTACCCAGATTTGGGTACCAAAATTGTGATGTTCAGTGTTTCAGTTTTATTTAACCGATCACCATGATATTTGGCAAGACGATACCTCAGACAGTATTCTTTGGATTGAATATTTTTGTAGGGGTCTTTGAGTTATGAAAACTTGACAAAAATTAATTAATTAAAAAATGTTCTCACGAGAATGAAAAAATATAGTACATACTGTGACATTTATAACTACACATATGTTCATGTTAGGAATTTGATATTTAGTGAGCAAACACACCTGTATAGTATGTATGGCATGTAGTAAAATATTAGCTCTACTATCATGATTTTTTGTACAATCATCACACCAATTTTTAGAATGATTTTATTAAAAAAAATTGTAATACAATTTTTGATAAAAATGTTTCTTTCAAGCAAAACTACAAGATTTTACTACCGGCTATACGTACCTGTTCCTGCTATATGTGTGCCAAATATCAAGGAAATCGGATGAAATCTTTTGAACATATTATGTCTGATGTATACATCAGGGTAGGTCTGGGTAGGTCTGCCCCCTTAAGACAGAGCGGCCTGGAGGGAGACGGTAGTGTATAAATGTGCGGCGGCCAACACTGAATCAAGTGACGCCGACAGGTGGGACAGGTGAGACTTAGGCTTCAAAGCCAGAGGGAGACCATGCTGGTTGTAGATTGACGGAGTCTCAGAATTTCAGCATCAACAGCATGACGTTCTTCCAGACCTCCCTTCGTGCCGCATATCGTCGGCTTCATCTCTGCCCTACACGTTCCTGGTAAATGCGGCTCGGACGAAAAGAAGAGAGATACAATCGTTTAACCGAGACATGAACTCTTACATTGGTAATCCAAAGCATGTGTGACTGCCAGTGTTCAGGCAAACAGGAACAAAAAAACAAAAACAAAAACAAAAAACACGTGATTAATACAACAAGACTTAAAACACGAAATAGAATAAGAACGTGTGGTTCCTTTTTACTTT
>JAPXFY010001221.1:37500-39188 GCA_030674185.1 Monoplex corrugatus | reverse complement strand
CTGTCTCCACACGGCATACCGTTGCGATCTATCGTTTGGCTACGGTACTTTGAAAGGTATGAAGGAGATAGAAATGGAATTTTAGGAAGAAATCACACCCAATTTTAATAATAATAATAATAATAATTACAATATTTATATAGCGCAAAATCTCGACAAAATCAAATCTAAGCGCTGAAACAGACACACACGCATGCACGCACGCACGCACGCACGCACACGCACACACACACACACACACACACACACACACACGCATGGCTATAAATGGGGAGAAAGAATAAAAGCAATAAAAGCAAGAATAAAAGCAATGGAAAATTATAGAGAACATATCATATACAATTATATATTAAAACAAAGTGATTCCCCTCCGAGCGGAGACAGGCTGCAGAGGGGGTTGAGTGAGGTTAGGATTTTATGCAGAGGAGAAAAGGTGAGTTTTGAGAGCGGATTTGAAGGAGACAAATGTAGATTGCTGACGGACTGAGAGAGGAAGTTTGTTCCAGGAGAGTGGACCAGAAACAGAGAAGGCTCGTGGACCATAGGTATTGAGCTTAGTGCGTGGAAAGCGAAAAGTCAGAGGATCGGAGGCAGAGCGGAGGGTACGTGAGGGAAGATAGATCTCAAGTAGGCTTGCCAGGTAATCGGGGGCTGCGTTATTGAGGCTTTTGTAGCACATGGTGTCTAGTTTGTACTGTATGCGCTTTGATACAGGGAGCCAGTGAAGTTGTGCCAGGAGAGGAGATATGTGGTCAGCTTTTTTCTTTTTGAGTACAAGGCGTACAGCATTGTTTTGAATGCGCTGTAGGATGTGAATGGTGGAGGCAGGAAGACCAGACAGGAGTGAATTGCAATAGTCAATGCGAGACATTATGAAGGAGAGAACGAGTTTTGCAGTTGTTTCGACAGAGAGATATTTCCTGATCAGGCTTATACGATGGAGATGATAGTAGCAAGATCTGGCAGTTTGAGAAACAAAGTTGTTCATGGAGAGGGTAGAGTCAATGCAGACACCAAGGTTTTTAGCTGAATCAGAAATTGGGACTGATGTGTTACATAATGGGAGAGAAAGAGGAGGCAGCTGAGAAAGTTTCTGACGGGTGCCAATGAGGATAGCTTCTGTCTTGTCGTCATTAAGCTGAAGTTTGTTGAACGTCATCCAGTTCTTAATGTCCGAGTAACACTCAGTGGTGCGAGTCAACAGGCGCTGTATATTATCAGGTGAGTCACTGTCTTGAAGTTGGGTGTCATCAGCATAGAAGTGGTGTTTTATAGAGTGGGAGTTGATGATGGTGGACAGGGGGGAGGTATAAAGAGTGAAAAGAACAGGGCCAAGGACAGATCCTTGTGGAACACCATGGGTCAGGTATGCAGGTTGAGAATAAGTGCCATTGATGAGAACAGTTTGTTTTCTGTTTGATAAATACGAAGTGAAAAAGGAGAGAGCAATGTCAGAGATGCCAAAAGTATGATGAAGTCTAGAAAGGAGAATACCATGGTCAATGGTATCGAAGGCTGCAGACAGATCAAGGAGTGTGAGGAGAGAGACTTTGCCAGTATCAGTTGCAAGGAGGAGATTGTTGAGAATGTGTAGTAGGGCAGTTTCAGTGCTATGGCACTGGCGGTAGGCTGACTGGAAAGGATTGAGGAGATTGTTGGCAGACAGGTGAGAGTTCAGCTGGTTGAGG
>JAPXFY010001221.1:7500-30000 GCA_030674185.1 Monoplex corrugatus | reverse complement strand
GCACGCACTCTGATGCAAATATAGATAAATTGATCCTTTCTTTGTCCTATCTCTTTCACAACAAAATATCGTCTTACACTGCCACGGTTAATTAAAATCTCTATCATTTTTGTACAAGAATAGGTGCCAGGTTTCTTAATATAAATAAGACTGATAAACAATCAAGTATCATATTACATGTCTTGGTATTGTCTAGAAAAAGCAAAAAAAAGATCGTTCATGTCAATACTGGTCAGGGCAATTTGCCAACACCCACGTGGGTGTCTTTCGTGTTATGAAAAGATCAAAAAGAGACGAAAATGGAATGAAAACGCATAATTCATTAAACAACAACAACATCATCATCATCATCAACAACAACAACAACAACAACAACAACAACACAACACAACAACAACAAAGACAACAACTACAACAAAGACAGCAGCAAAAACGACAACAAGACAGACACATAATTTTCGACCATTTGATATTTTTCAAAATATTCGTGTCTCACTTCAGTGGTTTTCCTTGGCCACAACGCCATTGCTTCATTTCTCCAGATAAGAAACAATTGTATCACTTTGACAGCATCAGCAACAACAGCAACACTGATATTTCTCAATTTGATCAGCATGCTTTTGGCGAAACTTTTGCATATGCCACCTTTAAAAACCATAAAATTCATGTAGCCTATTTTGAGAATTAACGAATCAACTAAGGTAACTTTCAGTATTGTTTCACGAAAGACTGGGAATAGAAGTAATTGAGACATCATTATTCCCATGGCGGATGTGAGAAGTTCGTTCTCTCTCACTCTTCTCGTTGTTTCGTTTCGCAAAGTCAGATAGAGATCATGCAAATTAACGATAGCTACGGGTCATCGAGATGAATATTAATGACTACAATTTTTTTGTTATCACGTTGTTTTCGTATGGTATCACGTTTATGTCAAATTTTCATTTTTCTTTTGTGTATGACTTTTAGCTCTTTCCCCATCCCCTCTTTTAAACATCAGGGAGTTTGTCCTTGCATAGAGTTTTGTATGGTCTTAAATAATAATTCACATTATTACTATCAGACTGAAGCAAAGCTCACTACTGAACTGAGCACGATAAATTCCACTCACTCATTCTACCTTCAATTTCAACTTCAAGTAGAAGTAATAATACTAATAACAGAACATATTTTTTGACGAATGTCATCTCACTGTAGGTTATATATTCGTTTTCCAAAACATTCATGCAGTAAGAATTAATTACGTTTCTGATTATTAGTGAATACCAGAACTTCCATAAAAAGAAATGCAGGAATAATGGAAACTACTAAGATACGCCTCACACTTTTAAAAATGTTGTAATTTGCGTTCACAATTGATGTCTACCCCTGACAAAAAGGGAGACTGTTGTTAATACTTAACCATGCAGTTTATCTCTTTCCCTTCCGTGCAGACTCATTCGTAGTGAGAAAACAGAACAAACAGGGAGATAAATTTAGGGGTTGACCATTTTGATACCATCATATTTTCCGAAGGGGGAAATGAATGCAGTTACACTGTCAGTGACGTTTTTGCTGCTGTCCACTGTGAATGACAAAGGAAATTGTTTCAGACAGCATTTGACTGTTTTGCATTAATGGATTACAATATAAAGAAAACCGACATTGCATGTAAATGTTCTTCTTTGTTTTTTGTTTCTTTCTTTCTTGCTTGCTTTCATTCGTTTTCTTTCTTTCTTTCTTTCTCGTCGCCATCATCATTGTCATTATCAGTATAACCATAACTATTATTATTACTATTACTATGTTTATCAGCATCACTAAATGTTATCATCAACATCGTTCTTAGCATTGTCCTTTTTCTTCTTATTCTTCTTCTCGTTCTCATTATTCTTCTTCTCGTTCTCATTATTATTATTATTATTAGTATCATCATCATCATCATCATCATCATCATCATTATTATTATTATTATTATTATTATTATTATTATTATTATTATTATTATTATTATTATTATTATTATTATTATTATTATTATCAGTGTTGTTGTTGTTGTTGTTGTTGTTTTGGTCAGTTCTGTGTTCAGAAAGCTTGCTTTATTTTTGTCCTGGCTGTTAGTATTGTTTATTGCCAATATACAAATACCCATACCTGTGTCCTTAACGGAGAATAAAACAGGTTCTATTGCAACTATTTTGGTGAAACTCCTGTTAATCTATTGAAGTAATCTATTTTTTTTCTGTCGGCGATTCTCAAGATAGCGTTCATGGTGTTGCTTTCTTCTACTAAGTTTTGGTTCAGTCCTTACTCAAAGAATGGTATGTTCAAGTAAGGACACAGATCTGATCAACAATCCAATATGGCATATACGTTAAATAAGAGGATATGTGGGCTCAGCTGATACAAATTTGGTCACGAGATATGGTACCTGGGGTTTAATCCCAGTCTGGAACCTAAAGAAAGAACAGTTCCTTCACTTCCCGTCTTAATTGTCCATAATCGTATTGATGTTGTCAGGGTAGCGTTGCATAAGTTCTGTTCTCTTCACCTCTATTCACCACAACCCATCCCCTCCTATTTCAAGACCTTGTAACTTGGAGTTTACTCATAGGAGGGGGGGGGGGGGGTTGGTTCATCGGGTTCAGCAATTCCATATGTGCTCCACCAAATTTACCAGAAATTCTCTGTCAGGCTCCTTGAACTTCCACAAAATCTTATGCACTGGCAATTTCTTATAATTGGGACGGGGTTGGGTGGTGGTAGAGTTGGTGGGCAGAAGCTCTCAAATATTAAAACGACACCACTAGAAAGTTTAAAGCATTAAGATGCGCGGTAAAAAGGCCAATGTCTTCTTTTTAATGTTTCCAGCTGGGATTAAACTCGTAACATCAGATCTGGAGTCCACGGCTCTATCAAAACAGCCAGCCAGTCCTTGACCTCATTCTCTTCACACCCTTTTTTCTGTTCATTTTATTTTACTTTACAGTGAACAGACATCAACATATCATGTAAAATGAAACTTATCATCAGTTCATACACTAACGGGGAACATTTTGGACATCTGACAGCGCACAACACAAAGAAAACATATAATATCATTCCATACACAGCCACCCCCGGATCCATGCCAGCACATACCGTTTTACAGAAGCTAATGCGACGATTAATTACTAGCAAATTTCGATGGAAAGGATTTATGGGATAGAGCGACTGCAGCGATTCCCTGTCAAACAAACTCCAACCTACACCCACGTGCAATTAATCTTAACCTTAACTATCGGGAAGAACTGCTGTAACCACTAGCCAATCCACCAGTTCTTTTTCTCATTTATTAATGAATAATGAGAATCAGCCTAGAAATTATCGAGTCTTGCATTTGACATAGCCCCATGTCGACCTGAATCCGTTCAAGGGAGATTACTCACTTGGAAACTGCCGCGTAAGATGCATCAAGCGGTCAGCGCTCTCAGCCTGGATCAGTCGGCCGTCAGTATCTTTATAGATTTTGAGGAGGAGGAAAAGGAGAAGAAGATGCTGAGTGAAAAAGAGAGATAAATAGAAAGATAGATAGATAAATAGATAGATAGATAGATAGATAGATAGATAGATAGATAGATAGAGAGAGAGAGACAGAGAGAGAGACAAAGAGAGAGACAGAGGGACAGAGAGAGACAGAGAGAGAGAGATGGAGAAGGAGGGAGAGAGAGAGAGACAGAGACAGACAGACAAACAGACACACACACACACATACACACACACGCACACACACACACTCACACACACACACAGATACAAAGAGACAGAAAAGAGGGAAACAGAGGCAGAGACAGACAGAGACAGAGATAGAGAGACAGAAAGAGAGAGAGAGAGAGATAGAGAGATAGAGAGATAGAGAGATAGAGGGAGAGAGAGAGAGAGACAGACAGACAGACAGACAGACAGACAGGCAGGCAGGCAGACAGGCAGGCAGACAGACAGGGACACAGAGGAAACGGTAGAAACAGAGCGAAAATCAGCAGTGTCCTTCTCTTCAGCGAAACAAAGACAACAATACAACAATAGAATAGCGTAAAACAGTTCCATTAAAAGTACACATATGGAAAACCAATCAACACACAACCACCCACCCACCCACCCAAGCAAGCAAGTGAGCAAGCAAGCATGCAAGGTAGCAAGCAAGCAAGCAAGCAATCAACCAACCAACCAACCAAACAACAAACCAACCAGCCAACCAACCAAATAACAAAGAAATTTGAACAACAACAAAAAAACACCACACACACACACACACGCACACGATGTATATATATATACTTATTAGTGTCTACTGTTGACATGTAACAGCGTTGGACTGGGTGCTCGTGGACTGGTGCTTGTATTCCTACCGCCATGTTGTGGCAGTCGTGATAGTTAGCAGTGTTTTCAGTGTTTTTGAGTATTCATTTTACTATTCATTCGTTCGTAGTTTTAATTACTACTTTTTTCCCTCATGTGCTGGGGTGTGTGTACGTGCCTGCGTGCACGTGTGGGTGTGTTTTTAATTATGTTTGTAAGATGTGTGCTTAAGTGTGTGTGTGTGTGTGTGTGTGTGTGTATGTGTGTGAGTGTGAGTGTGCGTGTGTGTTTGTGAGTGTGTGGTTGTGTTGTGTGTGTGTGTGTGTGCGTGTGAGTGTGCGTGTGTGTGTGTGTGTGTGCGCGCGCGTGTGTGCGTGTGGGCAGAAACTGTTTGTTTTAGGATGCATGGAAAAATGTTGGGGGGGGGGGGGGGGATAGCTGGGGTATGAGCACACGTGCATGTGGGTAAACATGAACAGTAGCGAATGTTTGGGCTGGGACAGTGTTTTGCACGCTTTGTATCTGATGAATAACTCTTTATGAATTCTAGATTTGGTGAATAGTTCTCTTTTTTACAGTCTATGTGTTTTAGCACAACGTAGTCAGAGAATAAAGTGCCCTTGAGGAAGGCGGGTGTACCGCCGAAAATTTGGGAATATTTTACGTCGGCTTGTTGTCTTTTTCTTCACATGCTGCTTCATCTATGTATTACAATCTACGGAAAAGCTAGTATCACTCTTCGTGATCTAAGTCGACGACACTATCATCTTCCTCCTCACCATTGCTATAGTGCTGTTCATATATTTGTTTACCAAGACCTCATCTGAATCCTTAACTGGATCCGGCACAATGGCAACTGACTTCGCCAGCACCCTGAAGAAGCTGTCTAAGTCAAGGGATCGACTACTACGTTATGAAACGCATGTCAACTTTTTTAACTGCTGCCTGCAAAATCACGTCATCCCAAAAGGTATGTGTATCAAATTTGGAAAAGACGCTCTCCCGCAATCAAAGTTTCTTTCCCAAACAATTGATTTGACCCTACAGTGTGCTAGTCATGAAATACTTCGTTCATGCAGAGACACATACCAGTCACTGGTTACAAGTGAAATGGCACTCAAACACAAACTTTTATACCATTTACATCAAATAACTGATTTTCATCAATTCGAGGCTGTACTAAAATACAACTACCAGAGATCAATGATCAAGAAACACAACCTCAATACAAAAAAGAAAAGAAAACTGGAACAATTATTGCAACAAAAACATGAAAGTTCTTCTTTACCTACTCCTCCTAAACCTAAGCCAAGATCCCGCAGATTCAAAAGGAAGACAGTGACCGTAGAAAATGAGAATGATGTACAACATCAACATTCCATTGACAAACACATTTTGATTAACCTGTCAAATGAAACACTCACAGAAACACAGGCAAGTGTCTTAAAATTAGGACCCAAATTCTGTCCAACACCCCAGGCCTTTGATCATGACCAGTTGGCAAAAGATGTCACTGAAGGTTGTCGCAGAATTCGCCTCAAAGAACTGTACTTTGACACTGCACCTGAAGAACAAGAGCCCCCCAAATTCTATAAGCGGTCAGGCTTCATGCCACAGCCTGGTAGGGACAGAGCACTGGACGCTTTCTGTGACACAATTCAGAGTAAAGTAAATATCCATCAATGCAGAAAGAGCCCCCATGACAACCTTAAGCCGCAACAAAGACGGGCACTACAACAGCTCAGAAAAATGGTACAAAACAGACAGATAAGGATATCCACCGCTGACAAGGGTGGTGCTGTGGTCATACAAAACATTTCAGACTACCTGACAGAAGCCTACCGCCAACTTAGCAATACAAATCACTATGAACAACTGGATAAAGATCCAACAATACAGATCGCCAAAGTTTCCAACAATCTGGTCAACAGACTGCACAGAGACAACCTCATAGACAACAATACGTATAAATGGGCAATAGTGGAACCCCAACAGGTCAGATGTCACCGCTTCTACACACTGCCTAAAATACATAAGACATTGTCCAACCCTCCAGGTAGGCCTATCATTTCCGGAACTAACGGACCCACTGAAAAAATATCCAAACTGGTCGATCACTGGCTACAAGAATATGTAGTAAATCTTCCCAGCTATATCAAAGACAGTACACATTTTCTCCGCACCCTACAAGACTGGAACCAAAGCCATGGCCCTTTCCAAAACATCATTCTGGTCACCATAGACGTGGTGGGTCTGTATTCAAACATTCCACATGACGAACTCATCACTGCGCTAAAATACTACCTCAGAGATGACAACCAGCAGTCCATCGCACCACCAACAGACCGAGTCATAGAGTTAGTCTCTCATGTTCTCTTTAACAATGTTTTCCAGTTTGAAAAAAAACTACTACCAACAAATCTTTGGTACTGCAATGGGAACACCCATGGCCCCTTCAGTTGCCAACCTCTTTATGGGTTGGTTAGAATCTCAACTTTTGGCCAACAGCCCTGTCATCATTTCTGACCAGTACTGGAAACGCTTTATTGATGACATTTTCTTGCTATGGACAGGCTCTGTTTCTGAACTAGAACTGTTCTCAACGTACATCAAGTCCTTCCACCCTACCATAAAGTTTACAGTGAACTCATCCACCTACCAGTTACCCTTCCTTGATGCGCGGGTCAGCATTGACAATGGCTACCTAGTAACTGATGTGTACACCAAACCTACAGATTCCCATTCTTATCTGCATAGCCTGTCCTGTCATCCTCAACACGTGATCAAAAACATTCCATACAGCCAGTTTCTGAGACTTCGCCGCCTGTGTTCTGACCCTGCCACCTTTAGTCGCCGCTGCGAAGAAATGTCACGCTATTTTGCCCGCCGAAGATATAATTCCAGACTTGTACAGAATGCCAAACATCGTGCGGGCCTCATCCCCAGATCCCAGATCCTTCAATACAAGCCTAAACAGACTGCCACCAGAACCCCCTTCATCGTCACCCACCATCCATCCAACCCACCCCTCCGTCAGTGGCTCAGGGAACTCCACTCTACAATCCTTCACACCAGCAGCAAAATGCAGAAGGCTGTTCCCGACCCACCCGTCCTTGGGGAGAGATGTTGTCTTTCCCTGCGTAACCTCCTGATGCCATCCTGCCTTCCAATACCTCCTGATCCTGATGCAGGATGTTTCAAGTGTTCAGCGAAAAAATGCATCATTTGTGAAAAACATTTGATTGAAAGTGTAACGTTCAGCAGTTTCAACACCAACGAAACTTTCAAAATAAGGCACAAACTGTCATGTACATCTACCAACGTAGTGTATCTCCTCCAATGCGATATCTGCCCTAAAACTCAATACATAGGACAAACGAAAAATTCTCTCAAAACAAGATTCTACCAACACCGGTCAAACATCCATAAAAATACAGGCACTCAGGTCACCAAACACTTCAACCAAACTGGCCATTCACTTCAAAATTTAAAATGTATCGCAGTGGAGAAGGTACACTTTGAGAATCTGGATACCAGACTTAAAAGAGAATCTTTTTGGATAAATAAAATGAAAACAATATTTCCTCTCGGCCTGAACTCTATCAATTGATGTACTGCATATTTGTCATTACAATATCTACTTCACTACTAAATTATCCATAGGGATTATTTGTAGTCTGCATAGGCCTGCATGCCTATGCGTGGAAATGTTAGCCAGCTTTGGTGTGTGTGTGTGTGTGTGCGTGTGTGCGTGTGTGTGTGTGTGTGTACGCATGTAAATGTGTGTGTGCGCGCATTTTCCTGAATGCGTGTGCGTATATTTCATTTTTTAACATTTATTAGTGTCTACTGTTGACATATGACAGCGTTGGACTGGGTGCTCGTGGACTGGTGCTTGTATTCCTACCGCCATGTTGTGGCAGTCGTGATAGTTAGCAGTGTTTTCAGTGTTTTTAAGTAATTATTTTACTATTCATTCGTTCATTGTTTTAATTACTACTTTTTTCCCCATGTGCTGGAGTGTGTGTACGTGCCTGCGTGCACGTGTGGGTGTGAGTTTTTAATTATGTATGTAAGATGAGTGCTTAAGTGTGCGTGCGTGCGTGCGTGCGTGTGTGTGTGTGTGTGTGTGTGTGTGTGTGTGTGTGTGTGTGTGTGTGTGTGTGTGTGTGTGTGTGCACATGTTCCTGAGTGTGTGTGCGTATACTTCATTTTTTAACATTTATTAGTGTCTACTGTTGACATATAACAGCGTTGGACTGGGTGCTCGTGGACTGGTGCTTATATTCCTACCGCCATGTTGTGGCAGTCGTGATAGTTAGCAGTGTTTTCAGTGTTTTTGAGTATTTATTTTACTATTCATTCGTTCGTAGTTTTAATTACTACTTTTTTCCCCATGTGCTGGGGTGTGTGTACGTGCCTGCGTGCACGTGTGGGTGTGAGTTTTTAATTATGTATGTAAGATGTGTGCTTAAGTGTGTATGTGTGTGTGTGTGTGTGTGTGTGTGTGTGTGTGCGCATGTTCCTGAGTGTGTGTGCGTATATTTCATTTTTTAACATTTATTAGTGTCTACTGTTGACATGTAACAGCGTTGGACTGGGTGCTCGTGGACTGGTGCTTGTATTCCTACCGCCATGTTGTGGCAGTCGTGATAGTTAGCAGTGTTTTCAGTGTTTTTGAGTATTCATTTTACTATTCATTCGTTCGTAGTTTTAATTACTACTTTTTTCCCTCATGTGCTGGGGTGTGTGTACGTGCCTGCGTGCACGTGTGGGTGTGTTTTTAATTATGTTTGTAAGATGTGTGCTTAAGTGTGTGTGTGTGTGTGTGTGTGTGTGTGTATGTGTGTGAGTGTGAGTGTGCGTGTGTGTTTGTGAGTGTGTGGTTGTGTGTGTGTGTGTGTGTGTGCGTGTGAGTGTGCGTGTGTGTGTGTGTGTGTGCGCGCGCGTGTGTGCGTGTGGGCAGAAACTGTTTGTTTTAGGATGCATGGAAAAATGTTGGGGGGGGGGGGGGGATAGCTGGGGTATGAGCACACGTGCATGTGGGTAAACATGAACAGTAGCGAATGTTTGGGCTGGGACAGTGTTTTGCACGCTTTGTATCTGATGAATAACTCTTTATGAATTCTAGATTTGGTGAATAGTTCTCTTTTTTACAGTCTATGTGTTTTAGCACAACGTAGTCAGAGAATAAAGTGCCCTTGAGGAAGGCGGGTGTACCGCCGAAAATTTGGGAATATTTTACGTCGGCTTGTTGTCTTTTTCTTCACATGCTGCTTCATCTATGTATTACAATCTACGGAAAAGCTAGTATCACTCTTCGTGATCTAAGTCGACGACACTATCATCTTCCTCCTCACCATTGCTATAGTGCTGTTCATATATTTGTTTACCAAGACCTCATCTGAATCCTTAACTGGATCCGGCACAATGGCAACTGACTTCGCCAGCACCCTGAAGAAGCTGTCTAAGTCAAGGGATCGACTACTACGTTATGAAACGCATGTCAACTTTTTTAACTGCTGCCTGCAAAATCACGTCATCCCAAAAGGTATGTGTATCAAATTTGGAAAAGACGCTCTCCCGCAATCAAAGTTTCTTTCCCAAACAATTGATTTGACCCTACAGTGTGCTAGTCATGAAATACTTCGTTCATGCAGAGACACATACCAGTCACTGGTTACAAGTGAAATGGCACTCAAACACACAACTTTTATACCATTTACATCAAATAACTGATTTTCATCAATTCGAGGCTGTACTAAAATACAACTACCAGAGATCAATGATCAAGAAACACAACCTCAATACAAAAAAGAAAAGAAAACTGGAACAATTATTGCAACAAAAACATGAAAGTTCTTCTTTACCTACTCCTCCTAAACCTAAGCCAAGATCCCGCAGATTCAAAAGGAAGACAGTGACCGTAGAAAATGAGAATGATGTACAACATCAACATTCCATTGACAAACACATTTTGATTAACCTGTCAAATGAAACACTCACAGAAACACAGGCAAGTGTCTTAAAATTAGGACCCAAATTCTGTCCAACACCCCAGGCCTTTGATCATGACCAGTTGGCAAAAGATGTCACTGAAGGTTGTCGCAGAATTCGCCTCAAAGAACTGTACTTTGACACTGCACCTGAAGAACAAGAGCCCCCCAAATTCTATAAGCGGTCAGGCTTCATGCCACAGCCTGGTAGGGACAGAGCACTGGACGCTTTCTGTGACACAATTCAGAGTAAAGTAAATATCCATCAATGCAGAAAGAGCCCCCATGACAACCTTAAGCCGCAACAAAGACGGGCACTACAACAGCTCAGAAAAATGGTACAAAACAGACAGATAAGGATATCCACCGCTGACAAGGGTGGTGCTGTGGTCATACAAAACATTTCAGACTACCTGACAGAAGCCTACCGCCAACTTAGCAATACAAATCACTATGAACAACTGGATAAAGATCCAACAATACAGATCGCCAAAGTTTCCAACAATCTGGTCAACAGACTGCACAGAGACAACCTCATAGACAACAATACGTATAAATGGGCAATAGTGGAACCCCAACAGGTCAGATGTCACCGCTTCTACACACTGCCTAAAATACATAAGACATTGTCCAACCCTCCAGGTAGGCCTATCATTTCCGGAACTAACGGACCCACTGAAAAAATATCCAAACTGGTCGATCACTGGCTACAAGAATATGTAGTAAATCTTCCCAGCTATATCAAAGACAGTACACATTTTCTCCGCACCCTACAAGACTGGAACCAAAGCCATGGCCCTTTCCAAAACATCATTCTGGTCACCATAGACGTGGTGGGTCTGTATTCAAACATTCCACATGACGAACTCATCACTGCGCTAAAATACTACCTCAGAGATGACAACCAGCAGTCCATCGCACCACCAACAGACCGAGTCATAGAGTTAGTCTCTCATGTTCTCTTTAACAATGTTTTCCAGTTTGAAAAAAACTACTACCAACAAATCTTTGGTACTGCAATGGGAACACCCATGGCCCCTTCAGTTGCCAACCTCTTTATGGGTTGGTTAGAATCTCAACTTTTGGCCAACAGCCCTGTCATCATTTCTGACCAGTACTGGAAACGCTTTATTGATGACATTTTCTTGCTATGGACAGGCTCTGTTTCTGAACTAGAACTGTTCTCAACGTACATCAAGTCCTTCCACCCTACCATAAAGTTTACAGTGAACTCATCCACCTACCAGTTACCCTTCCTTGATGCGCGGGTCAGCATTGACAATGGCTACCTAGTAACTGATGTGTACACCAAACCTACAGATTCCCATTCTTATCTGCATAGCCTGTCCTGTCATCCTCAACACGTGATCAAAAACATTCCATACAGCCAGTTTCTGAGACTTCGCCGCCTGTGTTCTGACCCTGCCACCTTTAGTCGCCGCTGCGAAGAAATGTCACGCTATTTTGCCCGCCGAAGATATAATTCCAGACTTGTACAGAATGCCAAACATCGTGCGGGCCTCATCCCCAGATCCCAGATCCTTCAATACAAGCCTAAACAGACTGCCACCAGAACCCCCTTCATCGTCACCCACCATCCATCCAACCCACCCCTCCGTCAGTGGCTCAGGGAACTCCACTCTACAATCCTTCACACCAGCAGCAAAATGCAGAAGGCTGTTCCCGACCCACCCGTCCTTGGGGAGAGATGTTGTCTTTCCCTGCGTAACCTCCTGATGCCATCCTGCCTTCCAATACCTCCTGATCCTGATGCAGGATGTTTCAAGTGTTCAGCGAAAAAATGCATCATTTGTGAAAAACATTTGATTGAAAGTGTAACGTTCAGCAGTTTCAACACCAACGAAACTTTCAAAATAAGGCACAAACTGTCATGTACATCTACCAACGTAGTGTATCTCCTCCAATGCGATATCTGCCCTAAAACTCAATACATAGGACAAACGAAAAATTCTCTCAAAACAAGATTCTACCAACACCGGTCAAACATCCATAAAAATACAGGCACTCAGGTCACCAAACACTTCAACCAAACTGGCCATTCACTTCAAAATTTAAAATGTATCGCAGTGGAGAAGGTACACTTTGAGAATCTGGATACCAGACTTAAAAGAGAATCTTTTTGGATAAATAAAATGAAAACAATATTTCCTCTCGGCCTGAACTCTATCAATTGATGTACTGCATATTTGTCATTACAATATCTACTTCACTACTAAATTATCCATAGGGATTATTTGTAGTCTGCATAGGCCTGCATGCCTATGCGTGGAAATGTTAGCCAGCTTTGGTGTGTGTGTGTGTGTGTGTGCGTGTGTGCGTGTGTGTGTGTGTGTGTACGCATGTAAATGTGTGTGTGCGCGCATTTTCCTGAATGCGTGTGCGTATATTTCATTTTTTAACATTTATTAGTGTCTACTGTTGACATATGACAGCGTTGGACTGGGTGCTCGTGGACTGGTGCTTGTATTCCTACCGCCATGTTGTGGCAGTCGTGATAGTTAGCAGTGTTTTCAGTGTTTTTAAGTAATTATTTTACTATTCATTCGTTCATTGTTTTAATTACTACTTTTTTCCCCATGTGCTGGAGTGTGTGTACGTGCCTGCGTGCACGTGTGGGTGTGAGTTTTTAATTATGTATGTAAGATGAGTGCTTAAGTGTGCGTGCGTGCGTGCGTGCGTGTGTGTGTGTGTGTGTGTGTGTGTGTGTGTGTGTGTGTGTGTGTGTGTGTGTGTGTGTGTGTGTGTGCACATGTTCCTGAGTGTGTGTGCGTATACTTCATTTTTTAACATTTATTAGTGTCTACTGTTGACATATAACAGCGTTGGACTGGGTGCTCGTGGACTGGTGCTTATATTTCCTACCGCCATGTTGTGGCAGTCGTGATAGTTAGCAGTGTTTTCAGTGTTTTTGAGTATTTATTTTACTATTCATTCGTTCGTAGTTTTAATTACTACTTTTTTCCCCATGTGCTGGGGTGTGTGTACGTGCCTGCGTGCACGTGTGGGTGTGAGTTTTTAATTATGTATGTAAGATGTGTGCTTAAGTGTGTATGTGTGTGTGTGTGTTGTGTGTGTGTGTGTGTGCGCATGTTCCTGAGTGTGTGTGCGTATATTTCATTTTTTAACATTTATTAGTGTCTACTGTTGACATGTAACAGCGTTGGACTGGGTGCTCGTGGACTGGTGCTTGTATTCCTACCGCCATGTTGTGGCAGTCGTGATAGTTAGCAGTGTTTTCAGTGTTTTTGAGTATTCATTTTACTATTCATTCGTTCGTAGTTTTAATTACTACTTTTTTCCCTCATGTGCTGGGGTGTGTGTACGTGCCTGCGTGCACGTGTGGGTGTGTTTTTAATTATGTTTGTAAGATGTGTGCTTAAGTGTGTGTGTGTGTGTGTGTGTGTGTGTATGTGTGTGAGTGTGAGTGTGCGTGTGTGTTTGTGAGTGTGTGGTTGTGTGTGTGTGTGTGTGTGTGCGTGTGAGTGTGCGTGTGTGTGTGTGTGTGTGCGCGCGCGTGTGTGCGTGTGTGGCAGAAACTGTTTGTTTTAGGATGCATGGAAAAATGTTGGGGGGGGGGGGGGGATAGCTGGGGTATGAGCACACGTGCATGTGGGTAAACATGAACAGTAGCGAATGTTTGGGCTGGGACAGTGTTTTGCACGCTTTGTATCTGATGAATAACTCTTTATGAATTCTAGATTTGGTGAATAGTTCTCTTTTTTACAGTCTATGTGTTTTAGCACAACGTAGTCAGAGAATAAAGTGCCCTTGAGGAAGGCGGGTGTACCGCCGAAAATTTGGGAATATTTTACGTCGGCTTGTTGTCTTTTTCTTCACATGCTGCTTCATCTATATATATATATATATACATATATATATATATACATATATAATATATGCGTGTATATATATAAATGTATTGTAAAATATACTTGACCAATACATAATGTGACTTAAATAAGACTTAGCAATAAAGCTAGAATTTTGTATGTCGGAGAGAAAAGGGTTTTCTTTTGTCCTATGTAAATGACGAATCAGAAACCAGTCTCCACTGAATTAATATAGCGACAGCTCGCGCATACTGATCAGCTAAAAGATGGTTGTTTTTTTTCTTGCGGTATGCTGCCAGCTGCCTTTATATGCATCGTTTTAGGATTACTAAGCATATTTCATAACATTACTCGTTCGTTATTTCTTTTAACGTCTCTTCACGAAAGCGATCTTAGACTAAAAGAATTATTCTCTATCAACAGCGTAATAGGATTATCTTAGAACAACGTGGTTTGGAAACATCGTGTGCATTTAATATTGTGCTTTTGTGCGTTTTCTTTTCGTGATTATTACTATTATTGTTGTTTTTGTTTGAAACCCAGCCGATAGCATACAGCCATATCAGGTCTGTAACCATTTCAAAAGATACGCACTACTTCAACGGTAAAAAAAAGAGAGAAAAGAACATTAAGTACACATATCAAGGCATCCACGCATGTAATATACGGAGATGCCCCTGAGGTTGACTACTCCATCCAATCTATCGAATAGGGGATTTAAGAAAAATACTTGACTACAAATTTAAAATAACTAAGGACACTACTTGACTACAAATTTAAAATAACTAAGGACACTAAAAACATATTAATTGGGCCTAAATTGCCTAAAATTGCTCCTGCATGTCACATCTCCCTAGAGCCCACAATGTACTTAATGCATGTACCCAACCATTAATCCTAAGGGAAAGTACATAAGACTTTATCGAACACATACAAGCGAATGGACCAGCAAAGCAGAAAATGATAGAGAAAGAAATGACTGAAAGCAGAGAAACAAGACACAAAGAAAGAATGTTTGTATGTACCCAACCATCAATCCGAAGGGAAAGTACATAAGACTTTATCGAACACATACAAGCGAATGGACTAGCAAAGCAGAAAATGATAGAATGAAATGACTGAAAGCAGAGAAGCAAGACACAGAGAAAGAATGCTTGGATACTATTTATATTGAAAGAGCCCCCACATCCCCACGTTATGTTTTTCATGACAACAGTATTTTCTTAAACGCATTTAAAAAAAAAAGGAAAAGCGATGCAACTAATTTTGACATGTTTAGATGGTAGCCACGTTGACAGTACGAGTCAAATAAATCAAAAGCCCTGATTTGATTATCACATTTTGTTTCATTGTGTTCTTATTGGCTTTTTTTTTTGTCGGAATAGAATTATTTCGTCCATCCGATGTCACAGCAACCTCTGAACTTAAATCAAAACTTAATCACCTCAGACGATTATATAATGAGAGATACATGATTTCGATGTGTTTATTCAAGGCAATATTAGATTTCCTTGGTTGAAAATGCAATCTGGAAGTGTTGAGAGCAAAGCTTTTGTTTTCATGTTTGTTTTGCTTTCAGGAAATCATCTTTGCTGCTGGGCACCTGTTGTAATTCTATATCAGATATCAGGTTTATAGATAAGTTTATTCCATCCTCCGCTGTGTCATAAAGGGCAAATGCTGTCTGTAAATGTCCTTTAAAAGTTTGTCGTGTCCTGTTGTTTTACAATGACCTGGCTCCAGTTCTGGTGGCATACATCAACGATTTGAGTTCAGGAGTTCAATCCGAGCAATATCATGATCACAAGATATATGTGGTGCCCATCTGAATATTCCCGTTAATCTATTCAGGTACATTTAATGCATGATATGGGATGATATGTAACGCTCATCATGTAGTTAACAACTTCTCTCTCCTTCTATGGCTTTTCGTATGCTTTAAGATGCATGCATCTCTTACATAAAATGATTGGAAGGGACATATCCACATGTAATAATTGTCTCGTACGGAAATTCTAAACGTATGTGCTTCTCTATTGATGACAATGTTAGGATTCAGCTCAGAAACAAAGGCTGTATTCATGTATGCAAGCATTGACAAAATAGAGTAATAGAGTAAAAGCTAAGTACCCATATATTTTGAATATTCTTAGTGGCATATCAAAGCTCAAAGTGGATGTTTTTATTGGTAACTTAATAACTAAGATATTTTACACACATGTATGCTACTAAGTTGTTATTTTAATTGTTTTATTATGATGAATATTGTATGACACTTGTGTGGAAGTCCTTGTGCAATGTTTGAAGGTAGTTGATTTATTCTGTTTGCACTATTAGTATACATTCTGTAGGTAATGGAATCAGATACTTATGATTTTCTTTTAACAACTGCCTCTATTCATTTGTATACTTGTTTGATGAAGGTGTCATTCTTGAATTGATGTCTAAGGGAAAACATGACTGAAAAATGTTTGTTTACAGCCTTAAAAGCTTGCTTATTACATTAACATCTCATGTGAACATAAAGTATTGTCACGGGTATCTCCACCTCAAATGTGTTGATTATTGTTGGCTATCGGTTCGAAAAGTAAACTCTGATCGATTATATGTATGATTTCACAAGTAATCACACAAAAACAAACAGGCAAACTGCGACTGAATCTTAATGAGTTCACTCGTAAAAACACACATTTAGTAAAGGCAGAATCGTCTTGGAATCTATAAAAAGGTTCCAAATAATATTTATTTCGGTAAAAAAAATGAAGAAGAACACAAAATTAAGGACTCAAAGTGGAGGCTACACGTTTCGTTCAGTTCAACAAAAATGAGAATAAATGATATGGTATAAACAAGCGCATGGCTTCCTGAAACGGTTTAAGGAGTAACTAACAAGGCATGTTTTTCCTAAAGATAAAACAGAAAGTCGTTAGTTGTTTACTTAGGTTAGTCCTGTTCTCGAATCACGAACAGTTGTGTTCTTGAATGAAGGTTTTTATTCAATCGCTGTTAAGTACCTTCATTCAGAGAACAATATGCATTCTCCGTTTCTTTTGTGTCCTTGAAAACCTTGCTGTTAGTTCTCCTGTGCCTATCAGCATCGTTGAGTCCACAGGGAAATCGCGTGGCTATTATGTGTACAAAGTCCTTTACAATTGCATTCACATAGTTACTGGCTTTTCCAGTGTCCTTGTTAACCCAATAAGAGTCAGCTCGTGCTTTCATCAATATTAATTTGACACTTGAACAGGAAAGAAAGGAGCCACAGACATGTGGATGAATTATTTATCATAATGCTACAAGCTCCAGCAAAACATCACCTCATACGCTGGCCAGTGCAGTCATCTCTGTGTAGGTTGAAACGGTATTGGCCCAATTTTGTCACTATGATACAAAATGTCGAGTGGTTGAACAACTAACTACGAAACAGTTTTAGCTATAAATGTTTCAAAATTACTCAAAACCTAACAGGCCATTTTAGTGTGTTTGTAATGAGGAGTTAAATATGTCCTGACTCGAAACAAAACGCTTTCAATTCCATTTTCATCATGATCTTACTTGAAGCTGTACCATAATCGTGTCGGCTTATGTGCTGACCTCAGTTTAACAGTTGTATGTTTGCTTTAAGCGAACATTTTTTTTTGCAATATTTTTAATGTGTGTTGTATAAATCCACATGTTTTATGATAATGTCGAAATGTTCAAGTCCCGGTTTACTGGGAGGTCAAAAGCTTGAGTATAATGATGGTAGTCTCGATCATTTTAATGAATAATGTTTATGTAAGTTATATCGTATTTTACTCTGTCTTATAGAGTATTAACGTAAGAATTAAGGGTAGGGTTAAAATTAAGTGTTTTCTTATCAGCAGTGACTTTGTTTGTTCGTTTACGTGTTTATTTGTTTGTTTGTTTGGGGATGTTTACTTTTTTCTTGCTGTTTTGTTTGTTTGTAATTTGTTTTTTGAAGATCTTTGTTTATTTGAATGATCATGGGATACTGTCTCTGTACATGAACAGTTGGAAAATTTAAAGTTCGAGTTGGTGAGGCTAAATTTGCGATTAAGTTCATTCATCCATTCTTTCATCCATTTGGCTGTTTGGCATTTCTTACTCATTTGGTTTCTTTGGGGGTAATTTTGGCCTATATGTTAATGCCTTTTAACCACTTCTCGCATTTCTGTATACGGGCCTGTGACTGTCATTGAATGTGCGGAAAACATTGATTAGAACAGCTTGACTTTGATGATATTTTTCCCCAACCCACCTCCAGGAAACTGATAGCAGGCATTGAAGATGGCATCAAAGACCTTCCTCGTGTAGGAATGGCCTCATTTCTGTCCGCTCTTTTCGCTCTTTTATTATATTTATGTAGCATTTTTACTTAAAACCAGAAAAGAAAACACGAAAAAATAAAAGAATAAGAAAGCGTATTTAATACAACCAGATAAGACAGGCGCAAATTTTCGGCCAACTGGCCTTTGTCAAGCGTAAGATCACAAACAAACAAACACCAGGAACCAGAGAAAAACACGAAAAAAAAAAGAATCGCCTATTCAATACAACCAGACAAGATAGGCGCAAATTTTGGGCCCATTGAACGTGGGCAGACACACTTGTTTTGGATTTCGTAAGACAAACACCAGATACAAAAACCAAGAGAAAAAGACCAAAACTTCTTGCTGATTTATTTTCTCACACTGGACGGGGCAGCAGGGAAGTTTCAGTCTTTTTCTTTTGATGTTTGTATCTGGTGTTTGTGATCTTACGCTTGACAAAAGCCAGTTGGCCGAAAATTTGCACCTTGTCTGGTTGTATTAAATACGCGTTCTTGTTCTTTTCTGTGAATTTTTTTCCCTGGTTCCTGTTTGCTTGAACGCGAGCAATCACACTTGGTTTAGATTTTGTTTTACTGAAAATAGAAAATAAGAAAGAAAAATTGAAACACGTTGCCAATAACAAACATGTTGCCGGAAGTAGAGGCTGTTAGATATATACCATCATCCAAGCATCCTTTCAACACCAAAAGAACACTCACTAATCAATGCCATCTTCATCCCACCTCCCACATAGCAGTGCCAGACATGGTCACTGACAAAATCGCTCAAAAGGAAATTAATAGAGATGAAATGTCCCAGGAGAGCAGCTAACCAAACTCTGAGGAATGTTCCGAGCTTACAACTTTATGCTTTGTGGCTGCGTCTATGCTGTGTTGGATTTGAAAAATTCTACATGGGAGATAACTCCGTTACCCTCAAGAGTTATGTTGCTTAGTTAATATTTAAAATTCTCCCTGCTTCCCTCTTATTTCCTTTGGTGTTACAAACTCTGAGAGTCAAGGTCAGAAATGAGATTATCAGAGAAACGGTGGGAGTAACAACTGTACACCATCACATGGAAAGGCAACAGAAAAAACAAGTTGTTGAGTTACTGGAGTTACTGCAGTTATTTCGAGAGGGATTCATCGCGCTAGGACAACTCCATAAGCGCTCCGTCCAAATCTGCCAGCAATTATCTGACAGATTTCCTGAGCCTGCACAAAACCCTATGCGCCGTCAAAGTCTTGAAACGGGGAAAGAGGGATAAGGGACCTATTAAACACTAAGCTGATACCACCAGAACGATGGAGACATTAAGATGGGCAGCGAACAGAGCAGGCTTTAACGTTGCGACTGGGATTGAATTCCATGACTCTACCAACTAGCCCACCTGCTGTTTGAACATATTACAAAGGAAGCACCCCAGCCAACCAGTCCATCGCTTATACAACTCAAGATATTCCTGTAGCAGTGTCAGAGGGAGACTAAGGCTACGCTAGTGGAGCTACATGGTGGCAGAAACATTGGGCACGTACAACATGTCGCTTAACGAAGCCTCCCGCCTCGCCGCAGACAGAGGCCTATGTCTCCTCCCAACACCTCACTGCAAGGCCATAGGAAAGAATAATATAGTTATGTTTTTATCCTGTTTATGTATTTGTTTTATTTTCAATTTATTCGTTTATTCATTTATTCGTTTATTATTATTATTATTATTATTATTATTATTATTATTATTATTATTATATTATCATTATATTATTATTATTGTTGTTGATGCTGGTGTTGTTGTCATTATTAATATTACTTATATTAATGATAATAACAATATCATTATTATTATCACTATTATTGCTATTATTATTATCATTAAGTAGTAGTATTAGTAGCAAAGTAGTAGCAGTAATAGTAGTAGTAGTTGCAGTAGTAGTTGTAGTGGTAGTGGTAGTTGTAGTAGTAGTAGTTGTAGTAGTAGTAGTAGTATAGTAGTAGTAGTAGTTAGTAGTAGTAGTAGTAGTACTAGTAGTAGTGGTAGTTTTTTCCATTTGCCTCCCTCCCCTCCTAAATCACCTAGGTGTATGTACTATGTCACATTGCCTATAACTGTATGAGATAATAAACTACTTGTTCGGAGCAAAAAAAAAAAAAAAAATCAAAATTCAGGACATATCGTATGGCAGATTACATCATTATTTTCTCCTATTTTCTTCCATGTCCCACTTTGGTAGATCTTATTTATAATACAGCACAAAACGATTCACCACTACATTTCTTATTTCCTGCTTTGGCATTTTTGGTAGAACAAGATACATGAATACCCCCCCCCCCCCCCCCCCGGAAAAAAAAGCAACCCATGAATTTTGCCAGATTGTCAGATGTGTTTTAAAATTCACTTGGTAATAGTTTGAATGGAACATTTTAATGTAAAATGCATTTAAATTGCTAGTTCTGAAATAGCTCTGGTGCTTGGATGGGCCTTTCCGTTTATTTTTTGGAATGAAAGCAATGTAAAGAAAGAACATTTAAACATCAAAGAAAAGCATATGGCACTCTTTCTGACTGGGAACTGTCTGGCGTTTAGAACTAATAGCGAATGAAAAACACAAACATAATGTTTCTTTTCTGCATTCCTTTTTGATCCATCAGAGGGTCAAACCCACGAACCGTGTGTTAACATGATGGAACTCAAATAAATGGAGTTAACGAGAGGGATGGGGGTGGGTGGGGGTGGGGTGGTATCACCCGGGTCTTTGATCCACTTTCTTTGCCCTACGAGCATGGCGTTTAATAACTGAGCTAGTGGGCCAGATGAAGACTAGAGTAAGGCGAGAGAAGGGTCTTCCATTGGCTGTTCGTCCAGAGGCTGGGCAGGACCTGGTTGGTTCGCGTTGTGAGGCTATATCCCGGCGTTTGTCATCTTCCCACCTTACCATTCGGGTTATAAACGTGATGACTGATGACTGGGTCCGAATGGGTCATGCAATGCATGGACAGCCCCCTTTTTCTTGAGGAAATAACTGTCCATTGGCGTATTGGGCTTCGGAGGCGAGTGTCCCGAGAGTGGCAAGGCATTGGTGCTCTAGGTCCCATCCGCACCTTTGTGGTGTTTGTGGTTAACGGGCCACAGTTTAATTTCTGTGGACTGGTAGGACCGATCCGTAGAACCGTCTACTTCAGATATGATATGCCAAGTTCAATTCCAACTTCAAATTAAAAAGAATAAAGAAAAGAAAAAAAATAAAAGAAAACAACAACTGGCCTGTCAGCTGCCTATCTTAATGTTTCCGTCATTTTGGTGGTGTTCAGTTTACTGTTTTATAGGTCTATCTCCATCCTCTCCATTTGAAAACCTTGCCTGGACTTTTACGCAGGCTCTGTGAATCTGTTAGGAAATAGATGGCAGATTTAGGTGAGCCGCATATGGAATCATCTGAGTGTGTCGAATTCCTCTTGAACAAACTCCAAACATCGTACTCCAAACTCTGCATTCCTTAAAGAAAAGACGTTCACATTTGCTCCACCATGAGAAAGGTACCCCAGTGTAAGTGACCGCAAAACAATTCACTATAAACAGAAATATCGTTTTAGATATTCTGATATTTTGTGGTAAATATTACAGATTTTGTTTACAGTTTTATGAGTCTCCTTATATCCGTCGATTAGAGTCTTCTGATAAGGGCGGAGGTTATGTGTTTGAGAGCCATGTGGACCATATGATTTTTGTTTTGGTAGAACACCAAACATCATGAGCAGACAGGATTTATGTGCAAGATGATAACATATGATTTGCAACATTTGCATGAGTCACTCATATGGATTTGTAGTGTTTGTGCATAGGCAATGTAACTGACATGCCATTTCATGCTTTTTATTTGTGAATGTGACTTTATTGCTGACTTTTGCTTTGCCAGGCAACAGACTTTGTTGACAAAATATGTTTGGCTTTTTCCTTCATAAAGTAGACTTTCCTTGTCTGTGTACAGAATTTTATTGTTTTTGTTTGTTTGTTGTTTTATCACGAAAATG